>VDFB02144020.1:0-36958 GCA_007258455.2 Sequoia sempervirens
TGAGGGGCACCCGCACTCTTTAGGAAGAATATTTGATGTTCTTTCTATTTGAATCTCAGCCCTCTTAAGCGGCGGTACACTTGTACATTTGTAAACAAGTTGGCATTGATAGGGGACGAATTGTAAGGTTCAACATGAACCTTGGCTATGGGTTCCTATTTAATAGTGGCTCTAGTGCCATATCTAGTTCTGAACAACATATGGGACCAATCAGGGGATAGGTAACCACCTATCTTGGCCATAAAATCCCTAGATAAACAAAGGGAAAAGTACAAGGGCAACTCAATAATGTATATATCCTGTGGTATTACAAAATTGGGATAGGCATGTAGAGTTAAGCTCAAATTTTTAATGACCCCTACTGTGTTAACAACAGTACCATCCAATTGTACTACCCCTTTCTCCAGTGGCTCGTATTCAATTCCCAACTTATCGACAATTTTTTTGGGCATAACCGAACTACTAGCCCATGAGTCAATCATACAATTATGAACCAAATGATCTCCTATTATCAATGTTAAATAAAAGGGGGGCGGCTTAGCCTTAGCAGCTTGTTGTTCCTTATCACCAACAATGGTATTAACCAACACAACCTTCTCCTTTTCTACACCAGGCTCATCCAAGACACTCAAACCTGATAAAGTAGATTGAAGCAGGTCCTTTTGACCCGGAATACTTAGAGAATCCCATATTGACATGGGTACATTAATTTTCTTCATATGCTCCAATATATTGAAAGATGTAGCAGGTTTAACTTGACCTTTCAGAGGAATAACATCACCTTTAACTAAAGGCACCTGGGCTGATGAATCAGATTGTTGCTTGCCTACCAAAGGCTGGCCCCTTGGTAGCATTCAGATATGGTCAGCTTTTGATGAGCCAGGAGCATTTTGGTTTTGGTTCAGCCCTTGCTTTGATTGAGTCTGAATTGTATCATGTTGATGTCCTTCATATATTGCCCTCTTCTTATTGCGTGTATTGTCTGCAATCGAAGAATCAGCATGGATCACTCCACAAAATTCTTTCCCTTGCTAGTTTAGGAACGTAGACTCATGTGCCTGTTGCTCTTGTTGTTGTACTTCAATTGCTACATGCACACTAGACTGTGTTGTTGAACTGTTCTGAACCATCAAGGCTTGGTTAAGCAACCCATTTACACAGGTACCCTAATTATGGGGTTGACTACATGGAAAGCACCATTCATAATCTTGAACTAAGTTGTTCTGGACAGGTGCAAGCTCTTTGGAAGTGCTTGCAGTGTTGGAGTCATAAGCTTGATGTGACCTTGAGTTAGGAGCAAACTTTTGGCCTTGATTATAAGGCTGATAAGGTGGTCTATTGGTCTTATTTTGCTGGTAATTAGACTGCAATAAGGACTGATAAGGCTTAAAACCTTGATTTTGTTGTTTTCTTAGACTAACCATCTCATTGCCAAAATTTGTTAGAAGGCCTTTAATCTCTTGCAGTTCATTAGACTGAGCTGGAAATGCGTTCAATTGACCATTAGGCCAGACATCAGGTGCTAGCAATGCTGGTGTACTTGGAATAGCAACCAAAGGAGGTAACTGCATAGGGGTTGGAGGCTTAAGAGCGGGAAATATTGGCATAGATGGTCTTGGGGCAATTTTACCAGCCTATATGAGGCTGCTTTCAACTCTAACAGCTACACTATATGTTGCAGGAAGTGTATCACCTCCCATTGATTGAATCATTACAAAAATATTGCTATTTAAAGCTCTTAAATAGTATAAAAGGCATGATTAGCAGTAGGTCTTACCGTTTGTGGGATTCTATCCCACGTCCTCTGGAAACGGTGATTGAAATCTGACATAACTTCATGTGGAGCTCTTTTGATTGTAGACAGTTGCTCCACCAATGACAAGTGGTCTGATTTATCTTCAAAAAATTTACACAACCGACTACCTAACTCATCCCATGTTGCTATGGAGTTGACAGGCAGGCCTCTGAACCATTGTAAGGCCTTTTCTTTAAAGGACGCTGCTAGCAATCTGAGTGCAACATTTTCTTCAATCACATGGTGAACGACACATAGGTTGGCAACATCTTTTATATGCTCTTATGGGGTGGTATGATCCTCACCATGAAAATATGGTAGACTTCTTAAGGCAGCGACAGGAATTTCATCATGTTGAGTCAGATTCAGTGGGTTGCCTTGGTTAAAAGCAACAAATGGTTGATTTCTCACTACTGGAATCATTGTTACTGGGATATTCTTAGTAATAACAACAGGAACAATAGTATGGCCTCTCACAGCAGGGTTCGACTTGGATCTTCTGAAATAAACAACTGTCTTTTGAACCTTCTGAATTTCTCTCCCCCTTCTTCTAAGCGGGGACAACTACAAATACTCAAAAACAAATGAATTACTTCTAGTCTACACTCTTCTCATGAGCAATAATGCACTGGAACTGCTAAATCTGAGCTCGAAGTTGCCAAGATGCTAAAATTTGTCTCATAAAGATTGCAATTTCTGTTGCACATACCAAACAACAGTATGATAATTTTGATTTGAGACTGAAAACAATTCTCAGTCCCACCGGGCATGCCAAAAACTATTGTCAAATAAAGTTTGCACCCTTGCTAAGCTATTAACAGTAGCAACCTATTGACACATGGGAACACTTTGAGGTTGTGGGTGACCTGGGAATGAAGTGAACCTCCAGATTGTGGGCTAGTTCCCCTTAAGATAACTTGAGAAAAAACTAAAGAATGATAAGGAAAAGAGTAAGAAGGATATACTTGAATTTAAAACCTATTACTAATAGGTGATACACCAAAGATAAAATATGACAATACTGTAGAAAACTCATAGAAAATCTCAATAGAACTAAACAATCTCACAATACAGAGATTTATGTGTATAAAAGTGAGTCTATGTAAGGTTCCGACTATTCTAATGCTTAATACAAGGAAAACAAAGATGTTTTCACAAATAGAAACACAAAAGAAAGAGATCACTAACATAAACCTGCACTATGACATAATATTCTTTGCATCCAATACTGAAGGAATCTGATAAAATAGAGGATTACACAAGATTTTATCATGCAACTCACAAGCAATATTGAAACAACCAAGAAAAACTGTGAAGGAAAATGACCTTTTATTGAGAAAATAAGGAGTCTCTTTGTTACATATCTGTAGTATTCATGAAAAAATGAGTTACAAAGTCTAAATAATGCTCCTTTTCAGGAATCTCCTTAACCAAGAACTCCCTACCAAGAGGCAAAAAATGCCATATATACAACAAGACCAAAAAGGTTGTCAGCCCCTATCTTAGGGTTTACAAAATGAATCGGTGCCTGGACACATCGGCCCTAGAAGCATTTTTGGAATGAAGTCAATGAGGCATTAAATGCACATTCCCCCCTCCATGTCGGTGAAAAATCACTCCAGGGATGTCTTTAGATCTTTTACAGCCGTCGTCATTAACTCGTAACCTTCGAATCCGCCATTAAGACTTTGTCAGAGCCGCTTTGAATGCTCTGCGGCAAGGTCATTAATGCCGCTCCACCTTTTCCAACCGACGCCCTAGCTGTTATTGTGACTCACATTTTCCTTTTCTTCGACTTCCTTCTTATTCCAGATCTCTCTTCAAGTCGACCATCTTCAAGGAGCAGCATCAGATTTACCTGTCAGATCCAAACGCCAGCTTCACCGAGCCGACCCATGCCGCGCACATTCTCGACGGTCAAAGGTCGTTTCCTCATAATCGCATGTCGGTGAGACACCCATCGTGTCTCCCCGATGTGAGCACATCATATAGTAGCTATCGAAATAGCTTGGGATTGTCGACGAGACCTCCTATCGAGCTGCGGGAGTTAGACCGATATCCATTTCCGTGGGCAAGCTGATCACTATCAACAAAACTCCCCTCTTTCGGCAGGACCTCAAAGCGAGCTCCTTTCTTCTCCCCGAGCTCACTTAATTTCGGCAAGACCCTATCGGGTTGGTGAGACATCATGGCAAAGGCAAGATCCTTCGGCAAGCTCACTCCATGTCGGCAGTACTTTTACAAGTCGGGGAGACATCATAGCGACAACATAACTTTCGCCAAGACTACAATTTAGTCACCCAGACACCATCGAGTCAGGGAGACTTCCCTCTGAACTCATTTGATTTCGTCGAGACTACTCTGCTATCGGCAAGACATTACTCCGACGGCCAGGCGTTATGGCGATATCAATTATGTCGGTGTGATCCTTCGCATCAGTGAGACCTTCGGCGAACACAAACCACCATTCTGGGCTCAAATATTTCTTTCGGTGAGACACCCATGTGTCGGTAGGATCTCAGAGCGAGGTCTTCATTTCCTGGCGAAGGCACTCCTTTTCGCTGAGACTTTCAAAACTAACGGGGGTGGGGCCAAGACAACATCGGAATCGGGACCGGGGTCGGAATGAGAACGGAAGCAAAAATAGATGAATCCCGGTGGAACTGAGATCGGGACCAAATCCTCCCCTAAAACTTTCTTCAAGTTTCAGTTTCAGATTCCGACCCGGTCCCGCCCCCGACAAAACTTAAAAGAAGATAAAGTAAAGGATGAGAAGGGAGAAAGACAAACGGGAGAGAAAGCACCCCCCGATAAAATACAAGGAGCAAAGGAAAAAGAACAAGGCTGGCGGAACCGGGACCAGGACGGAACCAGAGCCTGCAACTTTGAAAAAATTTCGGAGTTCGATTCCAGTTCCGGTTCCGGATCCGCCAAAACAAAAAACTAAAGACACGCAAGGCAAAACAAAAGAGGCGTAATCGGGACCGGAGTCGGAATGGGGGAAAAACCAAAGAGAGGCGAAACCAGAACTGGAACCAAATCTGGACCTGAAAGTTTTCCTAAGTTTCAAGTTCGGATTCCGTTCCGATCCGGCCCCTGGCAACATACTAGGCACGAAGGAAGAAAGAAAAATATAAGGAAGAACAAAGAAGAAGAATCAACCGACAACAAAAGTAAAAAGAAAGAGGCGAGCTGGGACGGAGACGAGACGAGAAATAGGAACTAGACTTTTGGAAAAGTTTAAGTTCCGGATCTGGGTTCTGATCCAAAGTCCGTAAACACAATAAAAAATGGAAAAAGGAAGAAGAAGAAAAAGAAAAAACAAAAGGGCTCCACCATCCCATGGTCAGCACTCAAAGAAACACAAAAGGCGGTTCAGACGAACCGAAACCCGAAAATAGAAGCTATGGAAAAGTTCAATGTTTCAACTTGGTGACTCCACCTCCAGAGCAGGAACAAAAGAAAAAAGACACAAGGAAAAAGGGAAAAAGGAAATAAAGCAAAAGAAAAAGGAGGACCCCCAATAAAAATGAACATCTGCACGCTAGGCTCAACCCTTGTGGGAGCCACATTTAATCCACGTGCTGAATTTTTTATAACATAATTCCCCCTGGAGCTGCACAAGAAGCAAACAAGTTAGAAGGTATGTAACCTTGATGCAAAATGTTCCTTCAGTTGGCCTTAGAGAACACCTGAAAGCACGGGTTACCCTGCTTGATTGAACCCATAGGTGAAAAATGGGTAACACTTACCTAATATATATATATATATATACATATATATGCACATGTATATAGACATATATATATATATACATACATACATACATACATATATAGATATATATGTATGTATGTATATACATACATATACATACATACATACATACATATACATATACATATATTATAATATGTTAAATTTTAATCTATACTAAACCAAAAAAAATCATTCTTAAGTAAAAAAAATGGATATCCATTGATAATAGATATCCATTTTTTCTAACATTTTTTTGCCTCAATTATTGCCTCAAGATTGCTTTGGGATTTGGCTTGGGGGTTTCCAACCTAAAAATTCAACTACCCTAATGTGTTGATGGGTTGCAATGATTTTTTGAAATTCAACCTTCGTGTCGACGAATTTTTTCATCCAATATGAAATATATTTGATTTTGAATTTATTATTATTGATTTTCTACATGCACTATGTGTAAAGTATCGATTGATAGGCCTATTGAGAAATATCTATAAATTTTAAATGGTTACACATTTTTTGAATTCAAAAGATGCATCACACTCTATGCTTCACAAAGCATAGTTTAAAAAAATTTATAAGTTGTTGACCAAGTTAGGGTGGTTGGACAAATAGTTTTTAATATTTTTAAAAATTCTTATTAGAAAATTCATAACTAATTATTCACTAGAAAAAAATAACAACAAATATGTGTCACACATGGGCATGGGCCCCTCTACAATAACCTCTCTCTCTTTTTGCTATCTCAAAGGCATTTTCCCATGGTGATGACTTTTTGGTTGAGAAAAAAGTTGTCAAATGCAAGCAGTGTAAAGTTGCAAAGTGGTGCAACTTTCGTTCTGCAACTCGTGTGACCAAACGAATTATTCCAATGCATCTAGATGGGTACGTTTACGCTAGGAATGGTCCTCTTTCACACCCAAACACGTTTAATCACTCTAAGCTACGTTCAACCGACTCAATCCCTTAAGAGTCCAAAATGAAAAATGGTTACAATCTTTGACGGGTTGTTACTTGGATACCGTGAAACATAGAAACTTATTATCTGAGGTTGTGGGATCGTGTTGGGCCCCTCTACAATAACCTCTCTCATTTTTTTCTATCTCAGAGGTTTTTTCCTACGGTGACGACTTTTCAGTTGTGGAAAAAGTTGTCAAATACAAGTAGTACAAAGCTGCAAAGTGTTGCAACTTTCGTTCTACAACTGGTGTGACCAAACAAACTGTTCCAACGTATCCAGATGAGCACGTTTACTCTAGGCATGGTCCTCTTTTTCACTCAAACATACTAAATCACTTCGAGCTACATTCAACAGGTTGAATCCCTTAAGAGCCCAAAGTGCAAAAGGACTGTAATGTTTTACAGGCTATTACTCGGATACCGTGATGCTTAAAAACTTTTAATCTAAGGCTATGGGATCATGTTGGGCCCCTCTACAATAACCTCTCTTTTTTTTTCTATCTTGGAGGCGTTTTCCCGTGGTGATGACTTTTTGGTTGAGGAAAAAGTTGTCAAATGCAAGCAGTGTAAAGTTGCAAAGTGGTGCAACTTTCATTCTACAACTCATGTGACTAGACGAACTATTCCAACGCATCTGGATGGATATGTTTACACTAGGAATGGTCCTCTTTTGCACCCAAACACGTCGAATAACTTTGAGCATTGGTGTACCAGCTCAATCCCTTAAGAGTCCAAACTGCAATTGTTGTCATCGAATAGTGCACCCTTGTGGAGTTGTAAAACTCACCCTACTAGTGAAACATTGGATCCAGATATTCAATATCCATGATGTATGGTTCTTCATGCTCTAGAGTTATAAAATATGATGTGGCGGCAGTTATAGGACCATGTTTTCCAATGATTTGTCATGTTATTTCACACAAAGAAAGTGGAAGGAGGTTTTTTAACTTATTTAAATGATGAATACAGGAGAAATGTGATAAATAAACATGGGTGATGCATCCAAAAATCAAGCTTATATTGTTGTTCATACACATCTAATATCTTTAAAATATCATTAAAACTAACTTGTGCATTGATTTGATTTAATGAGAAGTCAAGTGGTGTGACATTAGTAGATGCAAATAAATTTTATTGGTTGGATCAACAACTATCATGGGTTTTGATGTGTTTATACAAGTTCATAGAGGTAGATATATATGCTTATGAGGTTTGAAACATCCACTTGTTCTATACATACAAATGCAATGATTGCTAAGCTTTAGAATCAAAACCATTAGTTGTTGGATGCCAGTCTCAGCCATGAATTAAAAGCAATACATTTTTCTATGATATTTTTTTTTATGGGAAGGAGCTCTTATAGTTTATTTGAAACCTTTTGGTGTTAAAATCCTTGCCACTAGACAACAATAGAACTCAAGAAGCATGAAGCATACACACAAATACATGAAGTATACACATGAATCATGAAGAATACACATGAACAGATGAATTATACATTGGAAGCATGAAGCATAAATGTGAATACACGTAATATACATGAAGTATACACGTGAATAAGTGAAGCATATATGTGAATAAGTGAAACACAAGTAATGGAAGAATTGCAAAGGATACAAAACATATGTTCCAAAATTCCATTTAGGCATACAACAAACGACCCTAATACATAGTCATTTCCCCCTAGGGGAAGGAAAAAGAACTCTTGTTTCCTTTGAAAGTCGACTGGATGGAGTGTCTGTTGGTTCTCTTGTCTTTTGAACATGCTCACTAGTCCTCTTTTCACTCCTCTAGAGCTACAACTGATACAATAAAAAGTATAGATGTTAATACATAAAGATTGAATTGTGGAATGACATAACAAAATAATCATGTACTACATAAAAATAGCCATCATGCACATTTACAACATTACCACATCTACGATTTAGAGTGGCAACCACCTGTAGGAACCATCAAGATAGAAATTAAAATACATACAAGTATCATGAATTTTTTTAATAATAGACCATAAAAGAGCAAATATAATGTCAAATCACTAGGGTTGTTTGATGTGAACATCTAAAAATGAAAAAAACAAATCTGATAGTCATATAAACAAGTTTAGGTAGTCCCTTTATGCATATGAAGGTAGTACAAGAACACATAGTGGACATGTTGCAAATGCAAGAAATGGAGATAAATTTAGTTTGAATTCAAATGATTATTGTCAATTGGTTTTGCGAGAAACCAAGTGGTATATTTCTCTCTTAAGCACAATAGTCATTGATACAAGTAGGAATATCTCTCATAAAGGCCATTCATTTTGCAAAGGGGCATATTAGTCACCACCAGGCATAAATGGGAAAGGAAAGCAGTCAAGTCTTGATAGATCCCATAAAGTATGATAGTCCTAAGAACATCACACAAGGTCAAAAAGGCATTGCATGATAAATGAAAATAAAAATAAAAGAGGACAGTGTTAAAAGGAAGCATTTTGAAAAGCCCTAACATAATCATTTCATGAAGGACAAAGTGCAATTTCAGATCTTCAATAATAATCCTTTATGCCACAAAAGATAACAGCATGTTCATAGAGGGAGGCAATCATAGTCTTCATACCAAGATGAAAAGATAAACAATATAACTGTCATAAGAGTAGCAAACGAAGATGAAAAGAGCAGCAATATGACTGTCATAAATGAGCAGAAATTAAAAATGTAAAAGTGCAGCAACCTCATAGATAAAAAAATATAGAAATTTCATGCATCATGAGTGCAACAACTTCTTAGACAAAAGGGAAGAAAAATCATAAATCATGAGGGCAACAATTATGGACTAATGGACAGTCCACCATATCACTATTTAGAGTATCAGATTCATTATGAAGAGCAAAAATGGTTACAATACCCCAAAATCAAGAGGACAACTTTTAATCCACCATGAAGGGACAAAGTTCATGTGTCAAAAGGAGTAATTTTTGAAGAAATAGTGAGAAATTTCAAGTGTTGATAGGAGATGCAAGGGATGTAAACAAGAAGAAAACATTCTTTACAAGTCACCAAACAATGGACATTCATAGTGCACCATAAAAGGAACTTTTAAGGTTTTAGAATATGATTTGAGACAAAATTCTTCACCCAGGAGAAAGGGAAAAATATTTTTCAATCAAGTTAAGGTCCCGCCAACACATGGGTGTCTCGCCGATGGAAGGAACATCGGTATAATGATAGGGGTTCGGTGTGAGGTCTTCCCGACTTGCTAGTGTCTCACCGAAAGAAATCTTTGAGCCCGGAGAGGTGGTTTGTGTTCGCCAGAGGTCTCACCAATGTGAAAGATCACACTGACATAGATGACATCGCCATAACGTCTGGCCGTCGAAGTGATGTCCTACCGATAGCAGGGTGGTCTCGGTGAAATGAAATGAGTTTGGAGGGAAGTCTCTCTGACCTGATGGTGTCTGGGCGACTAACAGAGGTCTCGGCGAAAGTTGTGCGGTCGCTATGATGTCTCCCCGACAATGAGATGAGTTTGCTAAAGGATATTTCCTTCGGCAAAAGGTCTTCCTAAGAGTGATTGTCTCGACGACCACTATAGATATCGGTATGACTTTTTTCCTTCGCCATGAGGTCCTGCCGACCCGATAATATCCCGGTGAAAGGTCTTGCCGACCAAGACGGGGTCTTGCTAAAATGAAATGAGCTCAGAGAGAATGGAGGAGCTTGCCATGATGTCTCATTGACTGGTGATACTCTCACCGACATGTTTTGTGTCTTCGGTGTAACGTGAGGAGCTCGACATGATGTCCTACCGACAGTCCCAAGCTATGTCAACCGTCCTGTGAAGTATACTCGCATCAGGGAGACACGATTAGTGTCTCACCGACATGCGATGTTGTTTGAGGGACCCTTTGACTTTCTAGAATCTACGGGGGCACGAGTTCGACCAATCAGATGGGAGCTAAGGACGCACCATGAGCCGTTTGATTGCCTGACTCCCCCCTGTGGACGAGATCGACAAAGCATAAGCAACGTGTATCTGCTCTGAGAATAAAGTGATGAATCAGATTGATATACAGAAGGTGTCATCGAGCAACAGAAAGGTGGAGACCACAGGGATAGCTGGGATGTCAATTGGCAAGAGTTGATCGACATTTATGGTAACGCTCAAAAGCATTCAAAGCGGCTCTGAGGGAAGTTCGAGAGTGGACACAATGATCAAAAGTGAATGTTGTGGTTGCAAAAGATCAAGGAGGCCATTCCTGGAGCAACTCTTCACTGACATAGACAGCAAGGATGCAATCGAACACAGCATTAACTACATGAAAATATCTAAAGATAGATCTTTCTAAAGGCAGATATTTTTGTAAGCCCAGAGGGGCCGACACACTTTTGTATATATGGCATTTTTGCCTTCTTGTAAAGGAGTTCTCTTGATGCTTTTTGAAAGTCTATCTATGCTTCAATGAATATGATATAAATTGGTTATCGTCGGTGGATTCATAATCGAATTGATCAAGCTACTTCGTGAAATCTTTCTTTTCCTTATAGCTTTGTCTCATGTTAGCATTGCTTTCTTTGCATAAGTAGTATTATGTAGGTTACAAACTGTGTTTACTTAATTGCACATGAGCTTTTAATTTGTGAAAATCTACTTTTCCTTCTTGAAAGTGTGTGCATGTCAAACCTATTTGTGAAATACTTATGCATAATCTATAGAAATTGGTTGTGCAGTCCCATATCCATCATCAGTATTCAAGTGTAAATTGAGTGTCTCATTGTTCTCATCAGTTCGGTGTATCACCATAGGGTTTAGTTTTATTTTTATGCACTCCTTCTCCCTTTCCCTTTAAAGAATTAGTAGTTTAGGTGATACTGCCACCATAGGAAGCCGACCTTCTCCGGAGTTTGATCTCTGTTTATAAGTGACCCATAGCTTTAGAGGTCTTCCCATGTTACACTGAGGTGTTGAACATCAGGTTCAACAGGGTGCAATTTCAGGTGATAACAATAATATTGGAATATAATTCATATGATCAAACATATATAAATATTTGAACCATGTAAATACATAACTATTAAACTACACCATATCCATATTACGTATTGTGAGTTTAATCATAATAGGAATTGGATGAGAAACATGATAAGTCAGCCCGAAGTTATCCCAGCTAAGCCCAAGAGCATGTAGCCTCCAAACTAAGAAAACTTTCCCCTTGGCCCCAAGTGGAAGGAATGTCCAAGCTAAGAAAATTCCACCCTCAGGGTGGGCTACTTAATGGGTAAACTTGTATCCGCATTCCCTATCCATGTTGCCTTATCCATTCTCCTTATGATTGAGACTCCTTGAATCCATCCTAACAATCAGTCATAATTTGGCTTGATAGGAAAGCCTTGAAAGGGATGCATGTAAACTACTCAACCCATCTAAGCCCAAGAGCACACAATTTCCAAACTAAGACAACTCATCTCTTGGCCCCAAGCAGCATGAACGTCCGAACTAAGACAATTCCACCCTTGGGGTGGGCTACTTAGCATGGGAGAGCTCATAAACTACATCTCCATAACTTGTTTCCTTCAACCTTACATTTGATTGTTCATAGGATAAAGACATAAAAAATATAGATATATAATCTATTCATTCTAAAGGAATATTAATCTATTACAAAAATACTATGATATATGCATGTGAGAGAAATCAAAACTTATTCATAAAATAATTACTGCACACTATCTCTAAAACTTGTACCAAATCCTATTTGTTGTATTAAATTCCTACAATTTCTTATATTAAATCTGATTGATACATTTGATTTATAGAATTGCTCAACTTTCAAGTAGAGGATGATAGAATTCTTATTCCCTTTTTCGATGATCCCTGATATTGACTTCACTTGAACTTATATCTATAGATGGCTAATAGACACCCCCTTCATGATATTTACTCATCCATGAGGCATGTCCATCCGTTAATGATTATCATTTAAGGGATAGTAATATTTATTATTATTATCAAATTTGTCACTGATCTACTTGTTCTTAAATTAATCTTTACAATCGCCTTTGTTAACTTATTTTAAATATTATCTTTACACTTAATCTCAACATTTCAATCATTGCCTTTATGATAGATGCCTGCCTTTTGTTAGTGTTTGTAGCTTAGGGAGATATTTTCTCCTAAGTAAAAATTAAGATAATTTAATCTCCAAGGCATGTCAACATTTTGATGAACAATAAATATTTTCTATTTTCTATTTGTATTGGAGGCCGACCTAGATGAAAATTCAACTTGCTTTGTATATATAGAAGGTCAATTTCATTCATTCAATCCATCATTCACTAACTCTTCAATTCACATTTCTATAAAGCAAAAGTTTTCCATTTAGCAACAAATCGCCATCTTTAGAAGTAGATCAGATTGCAAGGAGTTTTATATTCAGTTGTATCAAGAAGATATTTTCATCATTTATTGTATCAAGTTCGCCCTTGAGAAGGGTCTGATTGTAAAGAAAATTTTTGCTCTTATTCATTCTATATATAAGAGAGATCATTTCTTGCTGGGTTTTTCTCCCTTGAGTAGGAGGGTTTTTCCTAGGGTATCTTGTTGTGTTCATTGTCTATGTGTTGTTTTTTTCTGCTTATTACATTTCTGATCCTAAAACTAACATGGTATCAAAGCGGGTTTAAGACAAGACCTAATCAGATCTGTGTAAGCACAATAGAGTCAGTGATCTTAAAGATTGACAAGATTTATATGACCATTAATATACCTGGAGAGCATTATGAGTAATGCATATGTTTCAAGGAGTGTGGTCTATGTGAATATTATTCTTAGGTTGAGTTCGTGAATGCTAAGGCATTTGAAGACAAAGATATATATATATATATATATTAATGTGAATGTTGTTGAAGTTATTTGCTACTATGATCATGGAGTCAAGGAGGGCGTGATTCTTCATTTAGCCCATATTTTCACTTGCACGCCATTGGTACTAGAGTTTCAGTCTGTATTCAAGAGTGT
The DNA here is from genome assembly GCA_007258455.2 of Sequoia sempervirens. NCBI lineage: Eukaryota > Viridiplantae > Streptophyta > Pinopsida > Cupressales > Cupressaceae > Sequoia > Sequoia sempervirens. The sequence goes on from VDFB02144020.1 coordinate 13,508, forward strand.
CAATGACATTTGAGTTTCCACCCATAAGATTTGAGTCTGCTTGGCGAGTTTTGGTCTGAAACGTGAAAGAAGAGACTGAAGTGACAATAACTAGGACGTGGAATTTTCTTTCACCTATAGTAGCTTATTTGGAAAAAAATATTCAACATAGGGTGTGACTATTATTGTAGTGAAGGATCAAGGAATCGATATCAACCTACTAGGTTATTATTGGAAGAATTTAATTTGGCATTCAACAAATCAATATTTTTTGTTCTCTAATTACTGTGGTTGTTAAGTAATTTTATTGAACCCATAAATGTGATAGAATTCTTAATGTTGGTTAGTTGTCAAGAGGTTATCCAAGTTACTAGAGCTCAGTGGACATTTTGGAGATTGAATAAAATTTTGGGGCTGAGTCTTCATTATCAACTCATATGAAATCAGGATGAGGGTAAATTGATGGCAACATTGAGTGAAGGTGGCAAAGATGAGACACAGCTACAGGTCTAGCTCAATGGTGTACCAACATAAAGAGATAAGTATTTTATGCTTTTACCCTTAAATAATGTTCATGAATTTCATGTGGTTATTAATTCATGCAATAACATTGAATAGTGAATCATGTATCCTTCTAGCATTGATATTTCTCTTTGATTCTATGAACTATTATTAATCTCTCTAAAATGATTCCCAGACGGATTGAGGAGCAAAAGGATGATGATAGATTGCTTGATGCATCCTATGAGGAAGTCATGTAGACTGAAGAAATGAACAAACATGGAGACATAGCTTGCTTCCTTGAGACTGAGTTGGTGGCACATAACTTCACTGGAGACATCTCTCAAAGAGGAAGAACCTATACAGATTGTGATAAGTTTCTTCGAAGAGGAGGAAATAACATTCAAAGGGATTCTGACAAATCAACAGAGGCAACCTTTGACGAGGAAGTCAGGTGGTTGATGCAAGTACTTGGAGCTTTAGAGGGAGTCACATCATCATGAAGATTTGTGTAATTTATATTTCTCTGAGATGAAGAAATATGAGGTGAAAGCCCTTGTAGTGTATATTTCTTTGAGACAGAGAAATATGAGGTGAAAGCCCTTGTAGTGTATATTTCTCTAAGATGGAGAAATATGAGGTAAAAGCCCTTGCAGCGAATATTTCTTTGAGATAGAGAAATATGAAGTGCAAGCCCTTGTTCATCTCTAAGATTGAGATGAGACATCATGTTGAGAGACTCCATGACGACATCACATTGAGAGACTCCATGATGGACCCTTGTACTAGTGTTTTCCACACATGGGAGTAGCCATTATGGATGTCATGTTGAGAGAATCCATGATGACATCACATTGAGAGACTCTGTGATGAACACTTGTACACATGTTTCTTTCCACACATGGGAGCAGCCATTGTGGACGTAATGTTGAGAGACTCCATGATGACATCATGTTGAGAGACCCCTGATGAGGATATCTAGAAAATACCTCCCTAGCTAAGAGGGAGTGTTAGTGTTTTATAGCTTTGGGATCTATTTTCCCTTTATTTAAGGCAGGTCGGCCTTCTTGTAACAAATAATATTTTATACTTAATTTCCTAAGGGGGCTGACCAAGTGGAAAGGTCACCTATCCTTGTATATAATGAAGGTGATTTCATCTCATTTGTACATCAATTCATTCTTATTCCAATTCGTACCTTCAAGAAGTTCTCATTTTAGTAGCAGATCGCCATCTTTAGAAGCAGATTAGATTGCAAGGAGTTTTATATTTAGTTGTATCAAGAAGAGATTTTCATCGTTTATTGTATCAAGTTCACCCTTGAGAAGGGTTTGATTGTAAATAAAATTTATGCTCTTATTCGTTCTATATATAAGAGAGATCATTTCTTCCTGGGTTTTTCTCCCTCGAGTAGGAGGGTTTTTCCTAGGGTATCTTGTTGTGTTCATTGTCTATGTGTTGTATTTTTTCTGCTTATTACATTTCTGATCCTAAAACTAACACCTTTAAATTGTTGCATGTTATTAATCATAACCATTTTCATTTTATCTTTGAAATACAATTGTTGTCTAGAAGCAATAAAGGGATGTAGTCATCATTGCTCTCATTACATCATAATAACTATATATATTAATCCATTCTTTCTCCACTACTACTCCAGCAGGGGCATGGCATTTTGTCACGCGTCAAATTATGTGATATTTTATTAAGATTAAATTGTATAGATTTTTAGTTAAAAAAATATTTTTGAGTAGCAGGTGTCAAATCCAACGCCATCAAAAACTCTTGAATAGTAGTTAATGAGAGTAATGGCATAAGTATGGATGCCACGATAGGAGAAGAGGACTAGGATATGAGCTTTCAATGTAGGTATGGGCATGTACGTAAAGGAGAGAGAGGGTAAGGAGACCATGCGTGAATCGAGAAAGGGTGACCAAATATGAAGGAGAGGTTGCACAATTAATGTGGAATGACACCCCTAACATTTTTCTCCAATGTCACATGGCGGTATGGGCATCCCTTCTTCTGCATGATAAGACTACAAGATGCAGGAAAAGATGTGGTGCGTAGAGGAAGAACTCATGACCCACCATAAAAGCATGCTTTCAAGTAGTTTGGAGATATTATTTTTCCTTCTTAAGACATCAACAATAGAGGTTTTTTGGAGAAAAAATGTGAGACAAAGGTAGAGAGAAAATAAATTTGTAGGAAAGGAGAAGAAAATTACCTACAAGATGATCGAATTGGGTGAGATGAGTCAAAGTATGAAAAGATTAACTCAAGAAAGTTGAAAGTCCACAAACATTACCATTGGTCTCCCCACCTAAGTGAAAATGAGAGCTTCGAAACAAAAATATGATGCCCAACAAAGAATAATAGATAAATGTTATCATCAAAGGAGATATTAACATAGGAAGAGAATAATAGATGGGATTGGAGTGGTTGTGTGATTGGAAGGTAGGAGAAGATTGGACGTGGTGTTGGCGCGACTTATAGAAGTGTTATGCCTCATCACTAGAGTAGCGAGTGGAATAATGGTGTTTGAAGGCTAGGGTACTGCTAATAAAGAACATGCTTTGCAGTGGAGAAGAATCACATGGGGGCAGGGAGAGGGTACAAAAGTGGAGGAAAATCCACCAAAAGCGAGGTGTTCCCAGAGAATACCCGGATCACAAGATTTACACAGAATTTGAGTTGTTGAAAAGACTTTAGAAACTTTTGAACAAATGCAATATGTGGGTGAAAATATAGAACCTATAACCCTTGATCATGTATTTTATGCTTGTTTTGCAATAAGAGCTCATGAACGAGTTTTGGACGTTCATCAACATATGAGAAGAGATGAGCTAGCAGTAACACTTATAGAAATAACTGTGCCATGGAAAGGTTATGTCGAGGTTGGTGATGGAGATGGCAATGAAAAGAGGCCAGGGTGGAGCTAGCTTAATAGACTTCTTTGCATCAAAACATTTTCAATATCATCTCTATAGTTGAGTAACCTCCACTTTTGATTCCCTAAGATATTGTTCAATTGATTTTGGTTTGATTCTATTAAATAATAGATATTTTCTCCCATCTCATGTGTATGTTCTACATATCTTTATGACATTCTATCAATAGCTTAGGTTCTTTGTCTAAGCATAGATATTTTTTTTGATCAGGTATGCAACATTTACAGGGTGTCATACCCTTTACACAAAAAGCCCTCAGGGCCAAGAAGGAACCAAGAATAACAAAACAACAAGGGGGGAAAACAACAAAAATAGGTTTTGAAGGGCACCTGAAACCCACATAGAAAGTAGAGAAACAACGGAGTCAACCAGCTCCAGGCCACCAAAGGGGGCCACACCAATCATGGATGTTTGAAATTGTGTCCGAACAAAGAGCTCGTAAGGGGAGCTTGATCCAGATGAGTCAATCCAGAAGTCTTGGAAGAAACAAAATCATTCATCCTAACAAGAGGAATATTATCCTTGAGAGGACTTCCCCTTAGGACATTAGCAAGATTTTCCACTTCTGACTCCTTAGCCACAGGGTTCACCAAAACCAATTTATCAGAAATAGTAGAGAAGCCTGAAACCTTCCCAACAGAATAATTTTTCACAAGATTGAAGTCCTGACAAGAGCAAGAAAAATGACCAACTCTAAGGTAATGAGAGCACACCAAAGAGGAAGAATCAAAGAGAATACTCTGCTCCTACACACCCATCTTGGAACGAATCATAATTTTATTTGGTAAAAGCTTACCAGATTCAACCAAAACACAAAATCTAGCATAAAATAAACGTTCCATGTCTTTCGTGATCCTATCCATGCCTACGAAAAAACCAAAACTCTTACCAATACCATGAAAGGCCGCCTCATCCCAGAACTCCAAAGGAAGTGATGGGAGTCTAAACCAAATAGGGGCCCAATCGAAATATTCCTTGGAAGCCACAAATCCCACAGTACAACATTTTGAAAGGAGGACAAAATTATCAAAGAACCGAGGCCCTCCATGTAAGACATCCAAGCTTTGTTAAAGGAGTTGGAAGGAAAAAAGAAAGAAACCTTTAGGAAAAGCAGTCACCTGCAGCAGACCAGAGGCATTCCATTTAACTAGAGCCTAGCTACGAACAACATCAATATTAGGACGAGGGCCAGAGAAAATCCCAATAAGAGCATTGCCAACATGAGCAATACACTTATCCACCGCAACATCTGAAGCCTAAATGACCAGAGTATTAGCATCTCCCTCACACAAAGGGAGGGGTTACTTAACAAAATCCAAACCCCCAGGAGAAGTTGTAGCTTCCAATCACCAAAGGAGCTAGAGGATAAAGGGGGGTTAACTAGCCCAACCCCAAAGCTAAGATCCTTCACAGGTGTTTGCACAACGTTCAAACCTTCAGATCTAGGAGCTAGAGACACACCCAGATTCACATCCAATCCAATCCCAACACCCTGTACATTGCAATCATATTGAGAAGGAATCAAGTGATTAAGAAAGCCTTTAAGCAACCCATAAAAAGGAGCACCATCCTCCTCTTTCTTCCCCACTTTCACACACTGATGAGACATCCTACGAGCCTCCAAAAAAATATCAAGGAGTTGTTCTTCCTCTTCATCTAAATCAATAAACCACTCATCATCAATCCCATCTTTAGAGAGAATAGAGACAGATCTGACATAGGGAGCAAGATCCCCCTCATCAAACCCCTCCATCGAACCTCCAAATTCAAAACCCTCACTAATGATTGCAGATCCGACAACAACCTCTAAACTATCCACCACAACATCCTCAAAGCCAACAACTTTGAAGGAAAGCTTCTCCTTTGCATCTTCAACTTCAACAACAGCAACCCGATCCCCGAAAATAGACCCAACACCACCTGTGTCGGTAGGGGAAAGAGCGCCCACTCTTGTGAACTCCAAAATCACATCGCCATCATCATCTACGTCTTCATCCCCACAAGCACCTTCAAATTTCAAACCTGTGCGTGTGCACCCAAATCTGTTTCTCTCTGCTCATCTTCATCTTAGAAAAAAAGGATAAGAAGTAAATAATGTTACTTTATAGTTGTATTGGGTTTTCAATGGCCTATGCATATATATTGTTGGTATAAAGGATCTTTGAGAATTTTATGTTAAGCTAAAATATTTAGTTGTTGAATTACTTAGTTCAAGTTGTGTGATTTGAAGCCATCTTATTCAAGAAGGTGTCTACATATATTGTTTTCATTTCATGATTATTCAATGTGTTAATAAGAATGCTAGTTTAATACAACAAAGCATATGAATTATTATACTTTAAATTTATAAATCTCTTAGTGTATAATTCATAGCATAATTAGTTTGACATAGGACAACCTTGTCTTTTGGGAAGTATGTTAACCTCTAATTTTGGAAGACTTGTATGGTCTTTGTGACTATTAATATTACCAAATTTATTGGGTGTATTTGCATATGATGATCCAACAAGCACATTATTTCCATTATCCTGAGCATGGCTTAGATTTTGATTAGGCTTAAACATGTCATAATTATTGTTGTATGCCTTTTAATAGTTGGATAATGCACTATAGTTTACATGATGTATTTATCTTGAAGCCAATAGCTTTAAAGACTATGAGAATGGTAGCTTATATGAAGTTATTTAATAAGTCTCAATATAAGGTTAGTGGATGAGTTTTAAACATGAGTTCCCTATATTTGGTACCTATATCAAAAGACATATTATGATAGGGTTGGTATCCGAGTATGTGGATACATGTAATTATAAGAAGCAGTCGGTTACAAATGTCAAGTACAAATATTATCTAGCTAATAACTAAGCTATTACAAGGATAATGGGTTACACCATAGGATAAATAAAATTAAAAGGTTAAGAATATTATTACTACTAATATTAAGGAATGTATATCCTTATATGAAGATATAATGAGCATAATATTTCCAATTATCTTGAGTATGAATAAAAAATTTATTAAGCTTAGCCCAAGTTTGTAATGATGGACATATGTCTTTCAATATTCAAAAGGACATTATGTGGCTAGGGTGAACATTTCATATTTTGTTAGCTAAGACTATTTTAAAAGTAATGGATTTCATGAGATAATAAGGGATATTAAGAGATTAATAATATATATTGGATACCGATCCAATGGATATGTTGTTGTCAACCATCTAGAGTTGAGTTACATATCAAATTCGCTTAGAGAAAGTGTATAGCTATTGTGTTTTATCTTTCAAAGTTTACATAATATTTGTATGGCCTTATCAAGGTATGACACATTCTAGTGGAGAATGATGTCATAAATTAATAAGATCATGATGCTTGATCATATTAGTCGAATATCATTTGGAGTCATATTGGGGCTTCACATAATTTTCGCATTGTGAAAAGATCTTGAGCATTACTGCTTTTACTGACAGTACATTATGTATCCTAATTGAGATATTTATTCTACCATGTTATCCTCTAATATGAATGTTTAAGAGGTTTCTTATTAGTATAATATAGAGGTTCAAGATATCAAGAACCAACACTTGTGATATATAAGATTACTAAATCACGTTGTCGGTTATCACATTCTAATCCTAAATAAATAAAATCTTGTAGTATAAACTATCATCAAAGTACCAAGTGTTGAATGATATCCTTGATAGGTAATTATAAGAGATTATAGGATGCTTTTGTCGGAACATGTATAATAGAGGTAGTGAGGTCTAATTAGAGATCTTAATTTAAGCTGGCTAATGGGGAAAGGTGTTGAATTCCTCACTTGTCATTAAGGACTACTAACTATGGGAATCACTTAAAGGAACCTTGTTGGATTAAGATACAATAATTAATGAAACCCCTGATTATGGGAACCTATGTATAGGTCCTTGAGAGACCTTGTGTGGATTCATTTGAAAGTGGGTATGTAGGCAATCCTTAGGTGAAGGATGCCTCTGTGACCTCAAGTTCACAGGGAGAGGGTCTAGGGGGGAATAACTCTTAGATTTTTGGGTTGTTCCCAATTGGCTTGACCTTCTCTCTTTAGTAGGTTTCAAATGAGGCCAAAATGGGGGTATCAAATGGTTATGAAACAGTTAAGAAAATCTGATAACTTTTCTTCAATACATAATGTGTGCCTAAACAGTAAACTAAAGGAAGGAAATGAATTGGACCACTTGGTAGTGGTTACATTTTGCGTTAAGTTCACCTCATGTTGGTACTAAGTGATTCTATTTATGTGTTATAAATATTAACCTAAGACTTATATGATTATGTATAGGCTCGTAAATCAGTTCATTATGATCTACTTACTCCTAATTAGGAATCTTTCTTCCAATTATAGTGCTAAGTTTGGTGCAAGCGTTAACTTTTATAACAATGGATGGAGCAGGATCCTACGAGGGTATAAGTTGAGGTGGTTATCCTTTGACACGTAGGCTATTCCTATCCATCCTAGGTGATCACCGATGGAAAATCCTATGACTTGCTTAGAGATAAGCTTATCTATGCTTGAGATTGACAAAAGTAAGAGAAGTAATATTAATAGACAACGAATGAGATAAATATATATAAAAAGAATATAATAAACATAAAGCAAGAGACAACAAATAAGGGAAAAAATGAACGATTATGAAATAAAAATAAAAGGAAATTAAAAAGGAATTAAGAGTGAAAGAATAGAAAAGAAAGAGGAAAGAAAAAGACAATTGAACCAAGAAAAAAAGAAATTTAAAAAATGAGAGAAAAATTAAAAACACTAGAGAAATCAAAGAAAAAAAGATGAAAAAATAGAAATATAATTAGAAAGACAAAAACTAAAAGAAAGAGGGAAAAATAATATAAAGAAAGAAAGTACAAATAATTATAAATTTATAATATATATTTATAAATATAATTTATGTTTATATAAAAAGGTATGAACTTTTTTTTCTTCTTTTTTTGTTGACTTAGGGGTATCCCTGCAACCCAACCTAACACCTAACCTGCCTTACCTTGGTCTTATATTTTGCCAAGTTGGGGTCGAGAATGGATATCATGGTAGGAGGAGAGACACACAAAACCCCTTTCAATGATCATAAAAAGGTATGAGCTTCTCTTTCTTCTTATTTTTTGTTGACTCAAAGTTATCCCTACAACCAAACCCAACACCTAACCCACCTTACCTTGGTCTTACATTTTTCCAAGTTGGGGTTGAGAATGGGTGTCATGGTAGAGTGAGAGACACACGAAAGAAAAGACACACAAACCCCTTTCAAAGACAATAAAATTGTATGGACTTCTCTTCTTCTTTTTTTTGACTTAGGGGTATCCCTACGACCCAACCCAACGCCTAACTCACCTTACCTTGGTTTTACATTTTTCCAAGTTGGGGTCGAGAATGGGTGTTACGTTGGGGTGAGAAACACACAAACCCCTTTCAAAGACAATAAAAAGGTATGAACTTCTCTCTCTTCCCTTTTTTTGTTGACTCAGGGGTATCCTTACAACCTAGCCCAATGCTTAACCTGCCTTACCTTGGTCTTACATTTTGCCAAATTGGGTTCAAAAATGGGTATCATGCTAGGGCAAGAGACACACAAAACCCCTTTCAAAGATGATAAAAAATTATGGACTTCTCTTTCTTCTTCTTTTTGTTGACTCAAGGGTATCCCTACGACACAGCTGAACACCTAACCCACCTTACCTTGGTTTTAAATTTTGCCAAGTTGGGGTCGGGAATGGGTGTCATGCTGGAGTGAGAGACACACATAAAAGAAAAAACATAGAAACCCCTTTCAAAGACAATAAAAATGTATGGACTTCTCTTTCATTTTTTTTGTTGACTCAAGCGTACCCCTGTGACCCAGCCCAATGCCTAACTCGCGTTACCTTGGTCTTACATTTTTCCAATTTGGGTTGACAATGGGTATCATGCTAGAGACACACAAAACCCCTTTCAAATAAAATAAAAAGGTATGAACTTCTTTTTCTTCATTTTTGTTTACTCAAAAGTATCCCTATGATCCATCCCAACGCCTAACCCACCTTACCTTGGTCTTACATTTTTCCAAGTTGGGGTTGGGAATGGGTGTCATGATGGAGTGAGAGACACACAAAAGAAAAGACACACAAACTCCTATCAAAGACAATAAAAATGTATGGACTTCTCTTTTCTTCTTTTTTTGACTCAGGGGTATCCCTACGACCTAGCCCAATGCCTAACTCGCCTTATTTTGGTCTTACATTTTTCCAAGTTGGGGTTGAGAATGGGTGTCACGCTAGGGTGAGACACAAAAAAAAGACACACAAACCCCTTTCAAAGACAATAAAAAGGCATTGACTTCTCTTTCTTCTTTTTTTTTGTTAACTCAGAGGTTATCCCTACGACCTAGCCCAATGTCTAACCCGCCTTACCTTGGTATTACATTTTTCCAAGTTGGGGTCGAGAATGGGTATTATGCTAGGGCGAGACACACAAAACCCCTCTTTTTTTTCTGTTTTTTTTACTCAAGGGTATCCCTACAACGCAATAAAATGCCTAACCCACCTTACCTTGATCTTACATTTTTCCAACTTGGGGTTGGGAATGGGTGTCGTGCTTGAGTAAGAGACACACATAAGAAAAGACACATAAACCCCTTTCAAAGACGATAAAAATGTATGGACTTCTCTTCTTCTTTTTTTTGTAGACTCACAGGTATCCTTGCGACCCAACCCAATGCCTAACTCGCCTTACCTTGGTCTTACATTTTTCCAAGTTGGGGTCGAGAATGCTTTTCACACTGGGGTGAGAGACACACAAGAGAAGAGACACACAAACCCCTTTCAAATATAATAAAAAGGTATGGACTTCTCTTTCTTCCTTTTTTTTGTTGACTCAGGGGTATCCCTATGACCCAACCCAATTCCTAACTTGACTTACCTTGGTCTTATATTTTTACAAGATGGGGTTGGGAATGAGTGTCACGCTGGGGTGAGACACACAAACCCCTTTCAAAAATGATAAAAAGGTATGAACCTCTCTTCTTTTTTTGTTGACTCAGGGGTATCCCTACGACCCTACCCAACACCTAACCCAACTTACTTTGGTCTTACATTTTGCCAAGCTGTGTCGGGAATGGGTGTCATGCTGGCGTGAGAGACAAACACACACCTTTCAAAGATGATAAAAATGTATGAACTTCTCTTTCTTTTTTTTGTTGACTTAGAGGTATCCCTGTGACCCAACCCAATGCCTAACCTACCTTACCTTGGTCTCACATTTTTCCAAGTTGGGGCCAGGAATGGGTGTCATGCTAGGGTGAGAGACACACAAAAGAAGAAAGAAAAATAAGGAAAGAAAAAGAAAGCTTGATAAAGAAAAGAAAGGAAGATAAAAGAGTGAAAGAAAGTGACCAAAAGTCAGAAAAAGGAAGAATGGAACAAAGCGAGAAAGAAATAATAAAAGAACAAAAGAGGGATGACCAATATAAAGAAGGTAAGGAGGGTGGCATTTGTTGTCTATTAATATTACTTCTCTTTATTCTCTTAGGTCCAAGTCTAGGAATGACCTTAACCTTTGGAGCTTACCACTCCCATGTGTATGAAGATAAGTGGCAATGTCTAGTTGATGCCATCATGGTAAATGAAGAAGTTTTGAAGTCAGCGCTACTAAGCTACATGGAGGATGTTCATGGATAATAAGTTTGGTATTTTTCTTGAATTGATTTAAAAAAGAAAAATTGGTAGCAATCGAGGGGCAATTGTTATAGCAGGTTCACAAGAATATATCTCCCATATCATTAATCATCCACTTAATACTCATTGCATCTAGTTGATACTCAAGAAGGAAGCATCAAGATATTTTGAGTCAATCTCATTGACCCATATTTCATGAGTAGTGGTTCATAAGAACCCATCTCTCATGAACATGAATAGTCTACTTATCACTTATTGAAAAGATAGAAACTGTTGCACCACGACCTATGCTTTCAAAGTTGCACATAGCCTCTTCTCCCTCATCTACAAGTTTCACTTCTTCCCTTCCTCTCTCTTCCATTATGGTTTATTCATCACTACCATACTCTTCATCATTTTCAATTTTTCTTCTATAATAATCAAGAAAAAAACTACCTCATTGGGGTATAATATGATGATAGCAACATTTTTATTTTCTTGCAAAATTTCAAGAAACTTGAGAGCACAACTACTACTAAACTTTTCTTTTGGTGATGTAGCATTGCTTTTACCCCAAGATGCTACTACATCAAACATCTAGGTAAGAGTTTGGGATACATGGTAGAACCAACCTTTTGGCTTGAAGAACCAAGCCATGATGTTCCCTTCCATTAAATTAGATACCTTTGCAGATGATCACATATTTTCTTCTTTCACTTCTAGACTCTTGTAGAATAGAGATCCTGCTCCTTTTCCAATTGGTTCTCTTTCTCTTTTCCAAGCTCCTTGTGATCTTAGAGGTCCTCATCCACTAAAAACCATTATGGATGATCTTTGTCTTACTCATATCACCTCCTATTGTACTTGCACATAAATCATTACAAATAGAAAGAAAGTTGAGGGAATAAAAATTCCCCACAAGTGTTCACTCCTCTTCTGCATTACACCATTTAGACATGCTTTCCATTTCATATTTTGTGAGGTAGCCTTTGTTTCCTAGCTGAGTGTGATGTTCACGAGGTAACTCATTTTTTACATTTTTCCTCCTTTATATCACAAACAAACATGTTTTTTCTCTCTCAATCATCCACATTTCTTCTACAAGGAAGAGATGATCCATTTAGATTCTCTCTTTTCATTAATCATGGGATTCTCTACATATTCCTCCAGCTGCATACATTCTTCTAGTTGCTTATGGTTGGTTGTGTTCTCTAAAACCAATAGGACTTCATCACATATGGAGCTCCCAAATATTTCTATCTATGTTGTAGCTTCCTCTCTAATGTGGATTGTTTCCATTGCTACAACATATTGGGCTTTCCCTTGTGATAGGTTGCATTCCTCTTCATTGTAGTTTTTCAACTCTTCTCTTTTTGCATTGTAATCTTCAATGCCTTCCCCTTCTTCGAGGTAACACAACTCAACTACTCCATCCAACTCATCTACCTTTTCATCTTGATTCCTTTCATCTACCTCTTCTCTCTGAAACTCTTGGAAAATCATATTTAAAGGTCTTCTACCCACTAATATTTTTACCAAATCCTCAGTGGGTTTGATTTTTTCCTATTCTAATAGTTTTATCCCTTGGCTAATCCTTGCCTCTATAGCCATCCTCTTTGAAAATAGCTCTTGCTCACAAATGGAATATTTATCCTCACCATTCTTTCCACCTTCTCACAACTATTCAATTCCTTTGTTGTAGAGATTATTTTTGTTTTTTGTTTTAATATTGCATGTCTCATAATCCTCCAACAAAACCTTAACTCTTCCAACTCAATCTCTAATTTTTGCAACTTGTTTTTTTGGTCTTTTGTTAGCTTCTGCCTCTGTCATTGTCTTATCTTTTCTTCCACTTTGGTTATCCATTTTCTTACATTATGATATAGTTCCATATTTGGATCTACAATCGTGTCTATAGTCCTAATATAGGGTTGCATTTATATCCTCCTTTTTCCATTCTAAATGTATGATCTATTAACCACATATTGACATTCTTTTCTATTATTCATCCCTTCAAAGAAATTAACAAAAATGTGGGGAGAAGACCTAAAATTTAATGCTTCATATGCGAGTACAAAATAACTTTAACTCTTAGCAATATTCAACTTAGATAGCTACACTTGGAAACACTAATGCCAATAAGCTACAACAAAAAGAACTCTCTAATTCCTAGTATATCCTTTCAATGCCATTATCTCACTTATTATTTATGTCATTTACAAATTTTCTATAGGAGTCCCCTCATCGGAATGGTATAGTTGAAAATGAAAGTTATTGGGAATGGAAAATTATGCCCAGAGAGAACTCAAACTTCCAACTAGTTTTCATTAATAAAAAATTTGCTTCTCTCCATTAAAACCTTTGCCAAGCTATTATTCGGGATATTAATATTCTTAATAAAAAAATTATATTTAGTGCTTGAAATTCCATGTCACTATCAACGCAACTCTCACTGAAATCAATATAGAGCTTTTTCCTTGTGCTCATCCCTATTATTTTCCTACACTGCAAACTCTTCTCAACTGAAAACACACAATACTCATGGCTGCTCACTTTCCCTTCACACTGATACAGTAATAAATGGATGGCTCAACAAGAAATGGAGAGAAAAAATAGAGGATCATGCAATGACTCATTGGCATAGGAACAATTTGCTCTGCTACCAAATAGATCTAGGCAAAAACCTAAAACTACATATGAAACTCTGAAAATAGCTTTATAGTGCCTTTTACTACTCACAATAGACAATTAAAAATAGTAGAAGACTCGAGTGAGGAGATTACATTTGATTCAAAGGAAAATGCAAGCTCTGTTCCATCACAATGCTCATTTTTATGCTAGGATTCTATGAATCACTTACCCTGCTTATCGTGAACCCCCACAGTTGATTTTATATTGAAGACCTATGTTTTTTTAAATGCTGCAAATTTCATGTAGCAACATGAACAACAAAGACAAAAATATTGAAGCTTGGTCTTACAAAACTTTCTTATCGAATCACAAATATATTATGGTGTTGAGTCATAACATTCTTTGTGAGTTCGTTTTCAATTATGTTAATATACTCTAAGGTTCATAAGATAGGCCATGTCTAATAAAGGTAAATGAGGTTATTAACCAAAGGTATTGCACATAGCCTATTTCAAACTAGTTTGGCAAAAATAATAATTCTTCCCTACTTTCTTATCAAATGTTTTACTATCAAATGGCTTATGGAATTTTTAAGACATGGCATTTGAAGAGGCACACATCATGCCATTGGTACTCTTTTTAGAAGTAAGATCCCTAAAGTTTTGTAGCTTACATTTTTCTATTGAAAAGATAGAAATTGTTGCACCATGACCTATGCTTCCAGAGTTGGACATAGTCTAAGCCTAAAAGGGTAAAACTAATAAAAAATTCTAGTCTCCAACCCTTACAACTTTAACTGCATGTGGATCTTTTTAACAAAGGAATATGCAATCCATATTTGGGAATGCATTTCAGTACTTTGATTTAGTTTAGTAGACATATTTCTATCCTCAAGATTTTTCTACATAATTCTCTAATGGTGAGTCTCTCTAATCAATAAATTGTAATACCTTCTAATGGCCAATTCACTATCATATTTAAGAGTGTCGACATGGATGAGTTCTAATTTTGGATGGTAAAAATGACAAGAAAAGTGATGCAATGACAACTGGATATGAATAGAGATAGCCTCTTCTACTTCATCTACAAGTCTCTCTTCTTCCCTTCCTCATTCTTCCATTATGGCTTATTCATCACTACTATATTCTTCATCATTTTCAAGTTTTCTTTTACAATAAATACCAAAGAAACTATCTCATTTGAGTGTTCATTTCATAGTTGCTCAAACATCTCCACTCTACTCATTATAAGACCTCTCCTTCCAAGAGGCATGATACCATAAAAAAATATACGCAACTCAAATTTAGAACTGGACAAAGTCATAGATGTGATGAACTTTGTTGCCAATCTTAAAATGAATGAACAAAATAATTAAGATAACTGAAAACTCAATGGGAATTTGGAGATTGTAATTCTAAAAGGAAAGGAAAGGATCAAAGGCTAGATGGTAATTTAGAAAGGGAAGGAAAGGAGCTAAGGTTGGACATTGGATGTAGTTTTGCTAATCTAATTAACCCAAGAAATGTTCATGAAGCCTTAAGTTTTTTTATCTTAAGTGTTTGTAGAATGTTGACAAATAAAATTTTGGGTGCTTTGATTTTGGGATTCGAAATGGCTTTCAAACTAGCAGTTTAGGTAGATCAATGAAGGCACAAAGTAGTATCATCAATTTTTCGTGAATATGTGAATGTCATAGATGTTGAGATGGATCCTTTGCTAGCATCCATGGAATACCACCTTGTGGATATAGATGATGTAAAAAAAGAAAGATAGGCTCAATCTCCTATGTATATGCCAAAGCTAAACATATATGATGCAAAAGATGAAGGCTAGCCTAAAGCTCCTTGGTTGTACACCAAAGTTGAAGACAAAGAAGCACAAATGCCCATCTAAAATTTTAAACCTCCATGTTGTAGAGTAGTGTGCATGGGTTTTAGAGAGGAATGGGCTTCACAATCATACAATCTTTCTAATTGTAATATATCTAGAAGTCTAGTGTGTGTTGATGTCATACTGCCAAAGTGTTTGGTGTAATAATTTTTTTGAGAATTAATCAATAATGTTATAGTTAAGTTGACATTAATAGAGAAAAAAAATTAGTGAGTTTGATTTTGTTGATGGTATCTCTATACCACATTTGGTTGCTCTTATGTGCTCTCTTGGGCCTGGTTCATTCATCGTTTCATTGGGTCCTTTACCTAGATAAGACTATCTACTCTATCCATTCATTCCAATGAGTCCATGTCAAATAGGCTAGAGAGAAAATGACAAGAAAGGCCCTCACCCTATCAATAGTAGGGTGTTTAATTGAGTTAAAGAGGAATGTGAGATAGGGACAACAAAAGAGTTGTACATTGGAAGAAGAATTGTTGTAGAAGAGAGTTAAGAAATTGATATTCAAGATGAGCATGCAAACCAATGAATAGAACTTCAAGAGCATATGCCTAAAGAAAAGATCATTAAATCCTTTCCAAAATTGGGTCATAAGTCATAGATTAACATCCCTACTTTTTTTGGAATTTTGAATCATGAGAAGATGATTGATAGAATTACATTTAGACGAGTATTTAATATAAGAAGGTTGTTTTAGAAGAGGACGTATTTGAAGGAATACAGATTGATATTGGATCTCATGGGTCTCAGTGAGGCTGACCAATGCACTTCTAAATGGTGAAGACAAAATCATATGAAAAAATAAAGGGTAGGATGGACGAAGCTAAAAAAGAAACACAGTCCTGCACTGATACTACATTCAATAGTACGAAATAGTGGACTGTGTCAAAATCAACATCTTCATCAAGCAGGTAGCAAGTAGAGATGGATGGAAGCAATATCAAGCATATTCAGTGCTATTGCTCTCCTTGAGATTTGTGTGAATATGGAGGATGTGTTTGAAGCATATAGGAAGACATGAATCCATACTATAAATTTTGCATGTGGAAAATTGGAAGGACATAAATCCATATCGTGGAATGGAGTACAATTCAAAACAGTTAAAATGAGGAAAGATAAAGACTTGAAATATGGCAAAATTTAACTATTTATGGAAAGTTAAAGTTAAAGGATAGGAATGTGAAAGATTATGCTCCTGAATTCTATAATTGAACATGCCACATAGAAAATGATGAAGTTTGGAAATGGTCTCTACCTTTCCATCGAAGGTGAATTTGGCATAGGGGAGTTGCATACTAAATAGGATGTAGGGGTATAATATTTAAGACAAAAGGGAAGTTTCTAAATAGGAGAAAATTGTAGGAGCAAATTGTAAGAGCAATTAGATGTAAAGGTATAGGAAATTGTTGTCAAACCTAAATATGAAATTATTGTCTAACCTAAATATGGAGTAAAATCAAACTCTTCTCATATTTGAGTGTGATTAGTTCATTATAATCATTCTCAAGGGAGAAGTTGACTTAAGAGGAAGAAGAGGTTGGTGGATTTTTGATGGTGTATTAGATGTGATAAGAGATAAATATGGATTCCATATAAAAGGTAGTGGCTTTGGGACTTGTTGTTGGAGAGTCAAGCTTTTGAAATCTCATCTTTAGGATAGTGAGAGTGAAGTTGAAACATGAGTGCAAATTACAAAGAAATGGCCAAAAAGTTCACAAGTCAAGTTCAATGTAGAGTGTTTATTGTTGGAGTGGGGGGTAGAGGTAAAAGAAATGTGTGTCAAGGTAATTCTAATGTAATTGGTTTTCAGACAATAGATGAAGGATATCAAAACTTGCATTTAAAGTTAAGTGGAATTTCTAGTAGATAAGTATAAGTGGTTTTAATCCTATTGTAAGTGTGTTGAGTTTATATAAACAACTCCAGAAGAGAAGAAGAAAAAATGGGGCTTGATTACATATTAAAGAGGAGTGTGAAATAAGATTCAAATAGGGATACTGATTGAAAAAAAAAAAAGGCCTCACATTCTAAGTTGTTAATCTTGGAGAGATGTTGGGAATCATGCAAGCTAAATTGGATGCTATAGAGACATCAAAAAAAGAATTGTTGTAGAGGAGAGTGAAAATTTTTGATGTTCAAGACAACTAAGCAACCCTAAAACTAGAAGTGCTAAGGAGAGTATATGGATAGAGAAAATATGATCAAAGACATTTTTAAATTGAGAGACAAGTCAAAAATTGATATCCCTAAGTTTATAGATAAGATTGAAATTATAATATTATTTTATATATGAGAAAACAGATGACCTAAAGAAAGTAAGTTTGGCATGCATCAAACTAAAATGACATGTCCATTAGGTGGGATCAAATGCAATTTGAAAAAGTTGGGATGAGAGATGGAAAGATAAAAACTTTGAACACAAATTCAAAGTTAAAGGATAAATTTTGCATGTCGATTATACATTGAGTTTGTCTAGGAAGCAAAGAATGAGTTTGAAAGTATAATTTGACCATCAAAACATGTTGAATATGAACAGATGAAGGTTTCCATTTATGTAAATGGTCTCTACCTTTCCATTTAATATGAATTTGATATCGCTAAGTTGCATTATACCTAAAAAGAATATTAGTGTGCTTGAAGAGCATAATAGAAGTTTTAAACAAAATTACAGGGTACAAGGAATGTGCTATAAGAGTAGAAAGAAAATTATTGTCAATGGTAAGCAGGTTTTGGAACAAAATCATTGTCAATGATAAATAGTTTTCAAAACAAAAATTATACGAGTCTTTTGATAATTCTTGAAGAGTGGTATATTTTTATTTGGATGCATTCAAGTTGGACTTCTACAATGTACTTTGATTGGTTGATTTCATCTTTTAGAAAATGTATTTGTAAGTGAAGGGGAGTGCAAAACACATCGTTTATCTAAATTGAAGAGCATAAAAGATATTTCCAAGGAAAGTGTACACTTGATCTGTAGATTCTTCAATGAACCTTGTGGAAGGACACTCTATACACCTTCATGCAAGCTTATGAAGGAATGATGGATTTCCTTTGAACAATGTCAAAGGGAGGCAAAAGTATCCCTGAATTCTTGTTAATACTTACTTTGTCTTTTCTTAAAGAAAGCATCCACCAATCTTTTGTAGCTTTTAAGGCACACTAAGTACATTATGGAATCTTGTGGACTTTGAAAGTGGAGTTAAGGAGACTAAACCTCCTATTAAGAAAGGAATATGCCAATCCCACTCTAACAAGAAATATATAAAATAATAGAAATTTTGATGCCCAATGATCATATCTAAACTTTTTGACCGTCCTATACGATCACAAAAATTCGAAGTGGAAGTTGAGGTGCCCATTAAAAAGTTATAATAAAAATTATACATCAGACACATAAAATTGTCCTAGGCTTTCAACTCTTAGATTATTCAACATTGCCTCTTTCATTCTTAATAATTAAATAATTTTTAATTATTTAATTATTTTCTAAAGTCATAATTCTTCTATTAATTAAATAATTTTAATTATTTAATTAATTCATTTTTATCTTTATTCTCCTCTTTGATTAATTAAATAAATTTTATTTATTTAATTACGCCACTAATTAGGTCTTCTTTCTAAAATTAAATAAATTCTTATTTATTTGATTTTTGTCCATTTTCTACTATAATTAAATAATTATTTTAATTATTTAATTATTCATTAGTCTTTTCTTCCTCATAAATTAAATAAATTTTTATTTATTTAATTTTAGTCCACTTCCTGAATTTTGAACTAAACTACCATTTAACGATTCCCTTTGTCAAGATTCCTCTAAATAAATACATTCTATTATTTAACATTTAGTGGTCACCTAAATTAAATAATAATTTTTAATATTTAATTTCTCCACAACCTTGTCCCACAGGCTAATCTGATCTTCCAACACTTTGACTTTGATCTCATTTAATTTCGACTTTGATTAATTTATCTGCACCCACCTCGCCCTTTCATCCTTAATTATTTGGTTCTACTTGACCTAACCCTACGTAATACATCAACATTCAATCTTTGATCTTTGATTCTGTGGTTTTGTCATCTCTCATCCTCACATACATTCGTAAATTGCGCTTAATTAAAGTACTTTGTTCTTATTTTGGGCTCTCTCTCTCTCTCTTGGTCTCTCTCTCTCTCTCTCCATCTCATGCTCATTTTCTGTCAACTCATGGTCATTGTCATTTTAGTCTATTGTCAAGTCATTTCTTTCAATAAAATCCTTCAAAACCTGCTTTGGTCTTGTCATTTGTCATAGTTGCTCATTTGAAATCTGAGGGCATCTCTATTTACAGCAAGCTAGGAGGTGTAACAAAAGTTAATCATGGAAGGTGGAGACTTAGGGTAACTTCATCCCTTTTGTTTTCATATTATTTCCTTTGTACTTTGTTATTTCATTGGAATTTTAATGTTATTGTGCTAACCCCTTTAACAAATCTGAGATTTTCTATTGATTACATTGGTGAACTTGACATATTTTAACACATTTTGAGAAATCTTGGAGTTGGGTTTCTTTTTGTTGCAGGTTTGACATCATTGTGGACAAAACCCTAGTTTCTAAAGATTCGACCATAACTTTCAAACGGCTACGTATTTCTCCACATTTTTTTTTTTGCAGATTGGAGACAATGTTTAGAGATTTCATTCCAAAAATCAGATTTTTTGAGGCCGATTTGAATTTTTTATAATTTATTTTATGTTTTTCATAAAAAATTAATTTCGGGAGAAAATAATCGAATTTTTAAGATATGTTTACATTTCTAGAAATCTCTTTGAATTTTGATAGGGGTCTACTCTTTAGTTTTTAAATTTGGATGTGCAATTATTAGTCAAAAAATAGATTTTTTGAAATTAGGGTTTAAAACAAATTTGCTTAGATCTCACTCATGGCTGCCGATCTGATCACAAATGTTTTTTTGCAAATTTGGAATGACAGCATACGACTTCAGTAAAAAACGTAGAATTGTTGGAGATATTTTGTATTTTTTATAAGTTTTTTATGATTTTTAATAAAAAATTAATATTGGGCGCAAAATAGGGAATTTGTCTGACTTCTTTACTTTTCTGGAAAGCTCTCCAAAACATAATATCAGTCTCTTCTTTGATTTTGTATTTTTCAGATCAATAATGTCTTCAAATAATCGAATCTAATTCGGCTATGTGAAAAATATGTATCTGAAATTGCAATTTTCTAATGAGTTTTTTTTTTTTTTTTCATGGCTGCATTATGATATTATTTCTTTTGATTTTGTAGGTGATCATAAGGAGTTTTAGTGGCAGAAATATCATTCATACACAACAAATTGGAAAGCGAATAATCAGGTGCACATATCCCATCTTCCATTTCTTAATCTTGTTTATCACACATTTCAATTTGGGGCATAAAATTAATCCTTGTTTGCAAACACATTTGGATTTGGGCTCTTAAAAATGAATTTTGTCTTCAATCACATATCAAAATTGGGTCTAAAATTAACCATTGTCTTCCTACACATTTGAATTGGGGTTAAAAAGAACATGTGCTTCTATTGTTTGCATACAAACATTTCATTTCTGAGGGAAATTAATTGTTGTGAGTGTGAATCAAGTGTGTGTGTGTGATCACAAACACCTCACCTGATTTGCTTTTGTCAAACCCTTCATAGGAGGCCTGCTAGGGGATCATCACCCCTAGGGACGACCTCAATCGAAGTGTGAATCGAAAGACACGCTTGTTTGGAAGTTAAAATCTTGTCACTCTTGGCTAAGCCCCAAAGAACTTTATACCTTTGGGAAGTGAAGGTGAAGGGTGGGTTACCCCTTTCTCCCGGCTGTGTGGCAGGATTTTTCTTTCAAATCATTCTTTAGTCAACCTTGTGCAATCTAGCTTGAGACCTAATTGGCCATACCCCACTTGACTAGTCATAGGGCTTGTTGTTGTGTATTCAAGTGCTTGATTAATCATAGCATTTAATCTTGGAAGACAAACTTATCATTGTGCTTGGTGTGTGTGTTTATGCATTTACATCTAAAATCTTGTGTTTGATATTGCCCAAGTCAAACTTCCAATAAACACTTGCCACATTATCCAAGTCATCCAATCTAATCATTCCACATCATCACCATCACCAACCTAGTCTTGGTCACCACTTGTCAAAATGGTCATAATCATAAACAAGCCAAATCCTAATCATAAGCCCAAAATCATAATCCAAGGGGGCTATCCATCTAGGCCAAATCATGAGACAAAACCTAAGCCTGAAGTCATAATTCAAGGAGTCTCTTTCTCTAGTTCAAATCATGAAACAAAACCAAAACATAAAATCAGACTTCGAGGGGCTTCTCCTACCACTTCTAATAATGACATGAATGATGTTGCATACTTTGAGGAACAAATTGATGCCCAAGAGCTTACACACATGTGTGACACCATGCCCACATTCGAACACAAAGCCCTAGCATCCCAACTCCAAAACCTCCTTCAAACACTTCACCAAATACCCAAACCCCTAGACCATCAAACTATACAAAGCCTTCAAACCCTCTTCCAAGATTTTCAACAAATTAAATCACCTCAAATCCAACACCTCCTAGCCCAAGCCAATCATTTCATTGCCACTTGTCAAATCCAACAACCACAACACCATCCCCTATCCATTTATTATCAACAAGTGCCACCTCAACCTAATGTGCCATCCCTTTCCACCTCATACCAACCTCATCCTTCATCAACCTATCAAACCTCTTCTAATCTCAACCCTTACCCACATCAAGCCGCCTTTCAACAACCATTATCCTATGCAACCTCTTCACAACAACAAATCACACCACAACAAGTCCAAACACCATCCCAACCTCAACACATTCAACCCCAATCCTATGTGTCACCTTCATCATCATGCCAACCTAACACATCTATCTATTATGACAATGCCACATCAACATGTCCACCCATATCACAACAAGAACATAGATTCCCAAGTCCACCTTGGCAACAACATCAAGAGCCTTTAAGTCTTAATGCCATCTTTGACAAGGGGAACACCAATCTAGTCCATGCACCCTTACCACCATCCAATCAAATGAATATCCCTAATCCACCATGTCCTAGTCCTAATCCATTGCCTCTCCACCTTCTCACCCATCAAACTCTTCATTACCCCCACCATCATCTAATCCTCCATCAAATCAAGGCCTTACATTTAGATATTTAAAACATAAATTGATGGCATTACATAAATCCACCAATCGACCTACAAAGGATGTGACCCAAGGGCTACAAGAAAGGAATCAATTGCCACCATGTCATTCAACTCATATACTTGAACATACAAAAGAGTCCTCAAACGTCATGCCAAGTCCTTCAAGTCAACCATGTCATCCACAACCCCTTGAGCCAAGTCAAGAGTCTCCCCTCATAAGTCCAAGTCAACCTCCATCATGCTCCTATTTTGTTGACCATCTAGAACATGTCAAGTCTCTCCAAGAGTCATCCCCTTCTACTTCCATTCAAGCAACCCAAGATGTATGTCAAGAGCCTAATCCTAAGCATGTGGAAACATCAAGCCCTAGTCCTAATCAAGATGAAATCATTGTCATCCAACCCATCCATAATCTATATCTCTTTTATGATCAAGATGATATCCATAATGATGAAGAGCCTATCCATGAGCAAGATATTCCAATTTCACCTCCATCTAGCACCATCCATGACCTTCAAACATCCACTTCCCTTGATGAGACACTTGCCTCCCAAGCTAGTATAGAAGATCAAACAAATACCTTGGATCTAAGTGAACACAATGCTAATCAAG
>VDFB02144021.1:0-160947 GCA_007258455.2 Sequoia sempervirens
GGGCCTCAAAGTTTCATCTTGACCCCTAAAATCCCAATTTAGTGTTTTCTGAAAAATTGTTTTCACTCATAACTCAAAATGCATATCTCGAATTTGGGATGTTAGTTGGCAATTCATCCTATCTCCCCAATGGGTATTTCTTGGAAAAAATTGGGACTCTCAAACATACGGCCCATGAGGTTTCCTAAAATGGCAAAATTTGACAATTTTTAAAAATTGCCAAATTGGGAAAAATCTGATTGTCAACATCTTATGCCCTTTTAAACTCCGGAACTCGGTGTAGAATCAATCCAATCATATCCTTCCACCATTCTAGTCTTCAATCCAATCCTCATCTGAGCTTTAATCTCATCCCAATCTGAGCTTAACCAAACCCCTCATCTGAGCTTTCGTCCATCTATAGTCTAAATCTTTCGATATCAAACCAAATCTTCAATCTCACATATCAATCTTCTCCTTATCTGTTCAATCTTGCACAAATCACCTAATCAAATCCGTGGTCTTGTCCCCAGTCTTGTTACCAGCCTTGACCCATCATCATCATTATCCATTAGTATCATTCCCTATCCCTTTGGTGTTGTTTTGGGATGTATCCTTCCCTCATCAACAACACTTTCATTATCATCATCATCGGGAGGTATTTTTCCCTATCCTTTTGTGGTGTTTTGGGATGTATCCTTCCCTCATCAATACCACTCAGTGGGATGTATCCTTCCCTATCCCTTTGGTGTTGTTTTGGGATGTATCATTCCCTCATCAACAACACTTTCATCATCATCATCGGGAGGTATTCCTCCCTATCCTTTAGTGGTATTTTGGGATGTATCCTTCCCTCATCAATACCACTCAGTGGGATGTATCCTTCCCTATCCTCATGTTGTTTGGGATCCTTCAATCCTTCATTGACAACACTCCATCCATCATCAACCCATTTTGGCTTGTACCTTGACTAGGGCAACATCACCTTTTGAAATCCATTTGTGCTTCATCCATCTCCATATCACTTACTCTCTTCCCCATCACCTTGCATCATCTTCCTCATCTCCCCTTGCATCACATCATCTATTTCGAGAGCACCGTGTTCTCTTCAACCCGCATGTCTCGAGGGGCATCCTTCATCCCTAATTTTCATCATTTTCCCTTCCTAGTCACTCCTTTGATGATTGGGGCATCTTTCAATCTAACCATCTTCTTCTAGGTTCTATGTTTTAATATTCTTTGAAATGATGCTGCAGTAACACCATCTCAAAGAGGGGAAAATGTAGACATCCAAGTTGGACACTTAATTTATCCAAATTTATCCTTTTCATCTAAACATCCTCTTATCGGTTAATAATTAAATAATATTACTATTATTTAATTAATATCTAATTCTGCTAAATCCTAAGGTATTTAATTAATAATTAAATATCTTACCCTCCATAATCCTCTTTTCATCAAAAAATTAAATAAATATTACATTTATTTAATTCCTCATATGTCATTTTCATCTAATCCTAATCCATTTCCTAATCTCTTCATTAAGGATGTTCACATGCCTAATCCTTGATTAGGATGTGTCACATCCTCCAACTTTTGCAAGTTGGCTTTTAATCCTAATTAGCCCCTAATTATCCTCTAATTACTAATTAATTAAGCCTAATCATTCTCAAAGAATTTTTAATTCCTTTTTATTTTCCTAGATTCCCTCTTTTATATGTGAATTTTTAATTCACATTCATCCTTCCAAGGCTTCTAGAACCTTGGACTTGTCACAATCTCCACATGTGACCAACCTTGGACTTGTCACAATCTCCACATGTGACCAAGTCCCACCTTTTTGGAGCCCACCTTTTATCCTCTAGATCATCCTAAGAATGTGAATTTTTAATTCACATTTATATCCCCAACCACCTTTCCTTTTCCCATGTAGATTTTTGAGGAATTCCAAAATTCCTCAAATGTCTCTTTCACTCCCACTTGGGGACAAGAAATCCCTTTTTGTGGAAATCTCCTCACTCCCCAAGGTGCATGTCCTTTTCCACCTCATGTACCTTTTTGACACCTCACCTCCATCTCACATCCCCTTGTCCACTTCACCCTCCACATGTCAAGATGTGAGGGCTTGTGGGTTCTCAACCCACCATAGCCCTTCATCTTGAACTTGTTGGATCAATCTTGACCCTTGAATTCTCTAGAGAATTCAAAATCTCCTATAAATACCCCCTTCTCAAGGGCATTTCCAACACTTCTTCATTTGAGCAACCTTATGCTGCTAATTTTCCTTCTCAACACTTGCATTTTGATAACTACATGCTGTCCATTTGAATCCTCAATCCTTTTCAATCATTCAACCATCTTTGTTCATCATCTTGCATATTGAATCTTGCATATTGAATCTTGCATATAGTCACTCAGTCCATCATCTAAGGAGCACACAACCAATCCAAGCAAGGGCCAATCAAAGAGGTATCAACAACAAGGGAGGTAAAAGTGTTTGTGTTTTATCTTGTTTGCATTCCTTTTCGTTGAACCACTCTTTTGGCTAATCTTGAGGTATCCTTGGTATTTTGTTATTCTTGCATTCTTAGTTAGATTTGCACATTTAGAGCAGTAGGAATTCCAAGGTATACACTAATAAAAATATATAATTCTAAGATACATAAGGGTTCTAGCTCCTTGATTGATGAAGACATGTTCTTTGATCTAGATCTAGAGTCAATGGAACCTAAAGTTTGGGATTTTAATTCGGATAGTTGGGATACTAGCTTTGAAGGAAAGATTTAGTCTAATTTAGAAAATATATATGAAACAAAGACTATGAATCAAAAATATGAGAGATTTCTCAAAGAATAAATGAAAGAAGTTGAGATTTTGAAATCCCAAATCTAAGGAGGTAAAGAATTTGAAAACAAGCTAAAAATGGTAGAAGGTATGATTCTTGATTTAAAATTAAAAGTTGAAGAAGGAAGGAGGATTGAACACTACTTGGATGCCAAACTCAATGATAAAACAACCAAATGCTTGAAGCTATCGAATGAGGTTTCCTCCCTAAAAACTAAACTAGAAATTGTCAAAAGAAAAAAGTTTGGTGCCGATAATTCATGTGATGTCTCCAACCCAATTCAAGAATTTGAAACTAAAAGGGAGAAATTCTATTCTATTGACTCTAAGAAGAATAAATCTACAAATGTAAAGAAGAATCTAGATGGCAAGAAAAAAAATATGGATTTATCCCAGTCTAGAAACAAAAACCATCCAAAAACTTTCCAATGGTAAGACAACATGCTCCTACCAAGTTCAATCAATATTTTAAAGGTTACTACTTTTTGTGTAATAAATTTCAACATAAGGTTGTTGATTGTAGAGTTAAGCACATATGGAATGATAACATGAATATAATATCATTTATGCCTCAAAGAAACAATGTTATTTCATTTCATTGATACTGCTATGATTGCAAAATTTTTGGCCATAAAGTTGTTGGGTGCATATCTAAGGTAAAGAGGAAAAACTTTGTTCTAGAGCACAACAATATATTCTATAAATACAATAAGATGGGACATAAATAAAATCATTGTAGAAGTGGTTTTTTATAGCCACTTATTTAGAAAATGGATGTAACTTTTGATCTACAAAAGATGAGAGATGAAAAAGTATTCAAAGAAGAGCAAGCTCAAGTAAATGAGACGGTTAACTCCACACTTGTGCATTATATACAAGATTATAAGACTAACTGAGATAGAGGATTATCTTAGGGGGAGATCTCATTTTCAAATCCTTTATCCCCCTTGAAAAAGGAAATATATGTTGAAGGCTTTAGCATAAAATATCTATTGAATCAGATCTATAGTGTGTAGCCCTGTTGTGAAAAAATGAACATGTTATTGATGACTCTGGTGAAAGAAGAAGGTGTGAAAAGTTTTTTACACTTGTTTTGTTTGATGCATTTCTAGCTTGGTGTACTGCACATGAAGATAGTGTTCAAAAAATTGAAATTCATATGTTTAGCAATGCATTCACAGTGCACTACCTTTGGTAATACCAAGGTATATTTGGTCCACACCTCCGCAAAAATATATTTTATCTTGTGGTTCGGAAGATAAGAAAGTGAAGATGTGAAGGTATCATATCCAAGTTCTCAAGCCTCTCTACCTTTTGAAGTGGAAAATATTTGTGACAAAGTCTTTGTCTTCTCTTCGGCATAAGTGCAATGATATTGAGGTTTGGTGGAATATTTTGCATTCCTTCAAAAGCAACGTTTTCTCCATACAAATTTGTGGATATTTCTAGTCCATGCTATCTTGATGCTTGATGAAATTTGGTGTACTGCAAAGCTCTATTTTTAGATAACGATGTGCTACAATGTCTTTTTTTTTTTGCAAAACATATGTCTAGATGCTTTCGCCAAATGGTGCTTGAATAGATCACTTATATGAGTTGGTATATTTTTCAAGATTTCCCTAAATGTAGTATGTTTGGTTACCAGATCTCAAGCCAATCCTAAGAAATATCATGAGAAGGTAGTGAAAAGGATTTTTTAGGTATTTGAAAGGGAATATGAATTATGGTCTATTGTATAAAAAGGATCAATAATTCTCTTTGAATGCCTACACTGATGTTGATTAGGCTAGATGTGTGGATGACTAGAGGAGTACAAGTGGAAGTGAATTTTCTTGGGAGACATATTGGTCTCTTGGCTCAGTAAAAAGCAAGACTCGATGTGCTTATCTACAACAGAAGTTGAATACATTGTTGCAGTAGTTTGTTTCTCTCAAGTACATTGGGTGAAGAAGACCTTGAAGTATGTGAAGGTAGAGTATAATGAACCCATTCCTATTTTGTGTGATAACACTAGTGCAATCAGTATTTCAAAGAATTTGGTAATGCATTCAAGAACAAAACATATTTTCATTTGGTATCACTTTTTGAGAGAGAAAGTTGGAAAACATGAAGGAAGACAAGAATATGTGCCTACCAATGATTAGATTGTAGATATTTTTACAAAGGTTCTTTCAAAGGATACTTTTATCTCCGATAGAAGTTAGGGGTTATTGCCCCTCCTTTTTCTAACTAGATGCATAGATGGTGCATCTATCTAGGGGAGAAATTCATGCCATATCCTTTGCTCTTAGATTGATGTGAGCTACCTCTCAAGGGGAGTTTTTAAAGTTGCATGAAGAATAAGTTTTTTTGGTCAAAGGGGGAAGATGTTTTTTTGCTTAATTGAATATATTTTTCCCTTTTGTCCTTGATATTAGAGATCATACCCTTATTAGAAGGGGTAATGAGAAAGATATATAGTTTTATACATGAAATTTTTCCTTGATGTCAAAGGGTGAGACTGAGTAATGCGTGTTTTCATCAATTCCAAAGGGGGATATTATTGGTAGTAGTTTTCATTGATGTCAAAACTAATGGTTGAGGGTTGTTGTCATTAATGTCAACACTAGTGGATGTAATTGATGTTAAAAATAAGGAGATTGTTGGTAGGTATTGTCAACACTAATAAGTTGTTAGTCCTTGGCATTCATTATCAAAGAAGGGAGAAGTTCATGGTTGGAATTTATGCTTTATCTAATAAATGAAGCATTGAGAAGATCATGGTTGGATCTCATGCCTCATCTAATGAATGATGCATTGTGAAGTTTATGGTTGGATGTCATGTCCTAGCTTGTATAGTTACTATCAGTAGAATTGGTTTCATAATGATATATTAAGATGAGGATTAGAAGCATGACTAATGTTGGAGAGATGTTACTAAAGGTATATATTATGTCTCTTTCTCTCACCTGAAATTCTTGATAATATATGTGTTACTGAAAGGAAGTTCTAATCTCTTCATTTTATTCAAATGTTCTATTTCAAGAAGCTACATTGAAGTCTGCCAAAATAATTCTCTGCATTCCTCCATCATTGCAGTTTTGGTCTTGCGGTTTGGTATTCAATGTCAGTTCTCTGTGTACATTGCATTCCTATCTTTTTAGGTCACTTGTGATTCCAAGGAGTTTTCTATGAATTTCAAAAGATTGGCATTATTATTGGTCATGTAGAGTCATTTGGGAAATGCTTTGTATTTCCCTGCATTGACGTCTCTACTCTTGCAATTTGGTGAATGTTCCCTCAATGACTATGCAATTTCTCAACTCCAATTTCAAGTCTCGAAGTGTTATGCATGTTATTAAACTAATGCTACATCATTTGGTTATGCATCATGTGTTTCTTGAATAGATTTTTCTATACTTGTTTGATCTACACTGGCTGTTGATATCGTTGTAGTATAAAAGAGGTGTATGGAAGTGATATCGGATGTTCAAGAAACATCCATAGATGTGATCCACATGTTGCTAATTGGCCAATTTGGTGCCGCATTGTGTCTTGATTTGGATTTTTGGGTTATTTGTGGTTATCTAGCCAATAGAAGTTGTTACTTTGCTTGGTCCATGTGCTTGTAGTCTACTCCAACAATGGAAGATGCATCATGGGAGATTTGGGTCTTGACCTATCCTGTTTGAGACTACATCAAGTAAATTCAATTGAAATAATGTTTATGAGTTGACTGGTTATGTGCTTCAATATTTCTTCCACATGTTTCCTTGATGACGATGTAAGTTTATGTACACCCACGTGTGTAAATAATTTTGGATCATATTTAAAGAATTGTTAAAATTATTTTTGGTCCTCTATATCCCAAGACAAGATCACATCATGCTTTGGTGGTCGACCAATTGAATTCATTATTTACTCTTCTTGGCTGACCTAATTAAAGAATTAAAGTGTTGCAATGAATATAAATGAAAGATCGTGTCAAATGCAACAAGGGTGGAGAAGTGTACAAGTTCAAAGAAGTGTGTGTGCAAATCATATTGAATATCCAGTAGAGATAGTGCTAAATATTGAGAAAGAAAAGGTCAATTGTGCTTGAACACCTCTTTCAATAGAGAGTTATGTTGGAATTCTTTGTAATTCTCTTTAAATCATATTGTATCTTGCTCTAAGATAGTGAATCTCATCAGGTCCCTGTATCTTTCTCCTGGATTTTGTTGGTACTTCAATTTTGCAAGTCCTTTTGTATCTTTCTCTAAGGCAGTGAGCCTTATATTGTGAGTTTACTCTCACCATGGTCTTTCCCTCATTTGGTTTTCTAGGTAAATATGGTGTCTCCTTGTGCATGTGTTTATTCTCTTTGTTGAAGGTGTTAAAGTTTCTAATTGGTATAATCTTCTATGCTACTACTTTTCTTAAAGTTCTCTTTATTTGCTAAGGGGGTTTGTGTTGTGCTGAAAATTTCAAGCTCTAGAAGGGGTTATGTAGACTGATTCACCCCCCTCTCAGTATTTAGAAAAGTTGAACAACACTTACATAGAGTTTGACTAAGGAAAACCCCTATATGGCACAATATTTTCCCTCTTTGTGAATGTGCAAGTTACAAGTTTGAAGAGGATTGAAAAGAGCTTCAAGATCCATTTTGCATTGTTGTATTTTTTATCATCAACCTTGTCAAGACACAAAATCTCACCTATATATTTATCAAACGATATTATGATAATTTTATAGGTGAAAAATGGAAGCTCAAATGGACACTAAAGGACTCCAAAAAGCACATTAGGACACCCCTACAAAGACCCATTCGCCATTGGGCGACCGATTCCTTGTAGACACATCAAAACCAATTTTTCTAAGCAATTTTTCTATCCTTTGTTCTTTCTAGATCTACTAGAGGTTGAATATTTTTGTATGTTAGTTGTCAGGATCTTGTATTTTAATATTAGGTCATACATGACAATTAGGTTAATCATCCCAAAATATTTCCAATCCATCCCTATCTTCAATTATATGTAAATCTGGGTCTGATTGGCTCACCTTCAAGATTGATAGTAAATATTTTCACCTTGTTGATCTACATCCTAATGAAACTTGGAAAAAGGCCATTCAATCCTAGGTTATTTTCATTTAGGACCGTTAGAATCTCTTTTTCTATTTTTCACTAATAATCAAATTGACTTGATGAATTATTTTGGAAAATATAGCTTGAATTTTTATTTGGTTTCCTGCTATTTTGAAGTTTTTTTTTGTTGGTGTAATGTCCCCAATTTAGCCCTACACTCTTCATTTGGGTTTAGCCTATTTCTGGAAGCTCGTAGGCTAAGTAGAAGCTCGAAATTAGGGTTTCCAAACTTCTTGGAGGATGTTTTCATCTTTTTGCGGAGCTTGCACTTGGAAATGTTGAACTTGGATTGTGGATTCCTTCTGGGTTTTCTTAGAACTTCGCGTTGGTGGTTTCGGTTCGGCATTCTGAGCACTTTCGAGAATTTACTATTTTTAGTAAATTCTATTTCTGGCAGTGGTCCTGTTGACTTCGGCTTGTTTGGCTCTCATCTTCTTTATGTTCAGTTGGTTTGATCAATCTTGACCTTGGGAAGCATTTTTGGTGAGATATCCAGTTGATTTTAAAATGTTATACTTTAATGTTATATTTTATTATTGAGACCCCTTGGCCTAGTGAAGCAACTTTAAGTTGTTCATAAAAGGGGGATTTTGAGGGGTGGCGCCTCATGGAGTTATTTTATTATATTCTAAGGTCCAAAAATCAATGTTTGAAAAGGGACGCCCATCTTGAGGAGAAGATTAATTCAAATTAAAAGTTAAATTG
The DNA here is from genome assembly GCA_007258455.2 of Sequoia sempervirens. Taxonomy (NCBI): domain Eukaryota; kingdom Viridiplantae; phylum Streptophyta; class Pinopsida; order Cupressales; family Cupressaceae; genus Sequoia; species Sequoia sempervirens. The sequence continues at coordinate 8,633 of VDFB02144021.1, forward strand.
CCTTGAGAAAAGAGACGCCATCTTTGGAGGGAAAAGGAGTTACTTCAAACTTGAAAATTAGGGTTTCTAGAAGCTTCTGGAGAGTTTTCACAAAGTTATATAAGGAGAGCTTGGGTCTTCATTTGGGCATCTGATATCTTGAGTATTGTTATGCTGCCGAAATGGTTGCTGGATTGCTTCGAGGAATGAATGCCTCCTAGCTTGGGCTCGACTTCGTGCTTGAAAGATAGCACCTAGTAGAGAAGTTTGCTAGTTATTGAGTGAATTTGTAGTGAGGTTTTGCATTGTTTTGATGATCTTGCATTTTGTAGCTGAGTACTTGCATTTCTGTCATATTCTGGATGTTGTTGAATATCATAGCTGATTCGAAGTTTCATTCATATATCAAAAATAAAAAAAGATATTGTTCTAGGTGTTGGTCATATCATCTTCTCTACTTGAGGCGACCTTACTTGCAAATTTGTGGGATTTTTAATGAAGTTTATGATTTTATAAAGCAAATTCGTCATTTCTTGAAAGCCCTACTTTCTGGAGTGCTTTGGGATCCGTGCCATTAATTAATAGCCACTTTTAGATGTCCTTTTTCATAACTAAACTAGGCACCATCATTTTAAGATTATTTTTGCATCAGTTTTCATGTAATTTGAGTGAGAAATGAGTGAGTTGTGAGCTTTTCATTGAGTTTATGTATTGTTGGTTCTGTAATTCATGTTGCTGGTCTGTCAGATCAGACTTGAGAAAATTGCATATTAGCGAAGGAAGGGTGTTAGGAATTCATTATTGACCTAGTGGATGACATCTTTACTATTGCAGCAACTTGTAGAGCTTAAATCCTTGATCTTGCAGGCATTCTACTTCTCATTGTAAGCTGAATAGTAGTACTGTCAGCATTTCTCTCATTTTGCTTATCATGTTTGTAATTTCCCACTGAATAAGTGGAAGAGGCTGGCTTGCCGCCTATTTACTTTGATTTGCATTGTAATATCGTACATCTCTGCCCTATGGTAGCTCCATTCCCACTCCGGGTTTGAAAGCACATTTTGGGTGTTGAGTTTACTTTCAGCATTTGTAGTGGTAGAGATCCTCTGACCATATGCTCGTCCATCTTGGACACATTCTTGGTTAGAGTTACTTCCAGTTGTAGTTCTGATTAATGTACTGACGATCCTCTTGCCATATGACAACCTCTCTCTTGTTGAGATTGAGTGCACATTCTTGGCAAAGAGTTATATTGTAACTACTGGTTTGATTTATCTAACCCTAACGGGTGTGTTGCATTGTTGATTGTAATTTGAGAATTGAAAAAAATTGGCCCGGTTCATTACAGTTGGTTTCTAGTTGTTGTGTAACCACAAAACATGCCCCAAGTTTCCTAGGGAAGCTTGGCAACACAAATTTAAAAATACCTACTTGACAAAGAGAAGGAGAAATGGCTTGAGAAAGTAGCAAAATGATCGCAAATTACAACAAGAAGAGAAAAACTCGAAGGGATAAGTTTGGTGTTAGGTCAGGTAAATCAGGGTTAAGTACATTATTTGGGGTAAGTTGGTCATGTTTGAATCGAGTATTTTAGATTATCATCCAGTGGGATTGGAATCCCTGTGCAAGTAATGTAGTGTGTTTTAGGCTTGATATTATGATTAGCAAGGTGTAAAATGTTAGGAATTGCATCAGAAAATATCAATTAAATGCAAATAAAGATTAAACAAAGGAATGAAAACATAGAAATAATAACGAGAGACAATATTTAATGTGGTTCACCCAAAATCGGGCTACATCCACCAATAGAGAGTCCAATATTATTATCCAACAAAATCAAACCAATTACAACCCACAATCCTTGCAACTCAATACCGCTACAAATGCCACAATATAATGTCAACAAAAACCCTAACCCTTAGCCTTTTATCAAGACTTATGTCGGTTACAAAATAGTGTTATTTATGTCGGCTAATAGAAAATAACTCCCAATGCCTTTATAAAAATAATAAAAATTGTGAGAGGTTTCAGGGGTGCTGCCCCTTGACCTCACAAGGGGCACTATCCCAAACCCCTGTTAAATAATTTGGGGGGAAACCATGCCAATAAAAGTGGGGAAAATTTAATCTCCGAGTCTGATTAGGCTCCACATAACAACATGAAAGGGGTACGCCAAGGTATTAAAGTTTAAATGGTTGTAGTTCCTAAGGACAGGAAAGGTACTGTCAAGCTAGTCAGATAGGTGGATTGTCAAGTAGTCAGGTAATTGGGTGTCCATAAAATTTATAACAAAAGTAACACCCAACATATTTTTCATTAGCTTCCAAACTTCTCCATGATGCCAAAATTCCACAAACTCGTAAGAGAGACAAAATTTAAAAAGTAAAAAAAATGTATTATTTTAATCATAAATATATAGTGGAAATGATTAAAGACTATGTAAGAATGATGTTAATAATGTTTTATTCTAAAATGTTAATTAAAATTCTTAAATTTTTTAGTTGAAAAGTGGCGTTATGTTGATGTAGGTCTTGACAAGTGGAAAATTATAATAAGAAATGCATGCGTCGATCCAAATCAACTCTTATGGGAAATAGTGGTAAAGGATCAAAATAGTGAGACTAGGAGGACAACAAGAATGAAACTTGAGATTAGTCTATGGAGAAAATATATGAAGGCGAATAGTGGGTAACCAAGAAAAAGGAAGAGTTGAGGTTTAATTAGTTGGTAGAATTGTAAGTTTTTCCTGATTTTCCTTAGCAAAAGTTTTTCTTGGAACCATAACTCAACATCAAGGTTAGGAATTTTGAATTTAGAAATATCAATGACATATTCTCACATTTTGAAGACTAAGGGAACTTGATGAGAATTTTCCTGTTATTTTTAGGCATTTGAGTTGCAATAAAGGAAATCAAAGTTCATGCTTTGAGTTTATTTATAAAAACCGAGACAAATATCTCTTGAGTGCCATCAATTCTATCATACCATGTGTTGTTTAATAATTGTATTATTTTCTCTTTCTTAGACATGTGCTCTCTTTGATCAACTGCTACCTTGTATTCTATAAAAGGCATGTTGTAGCTTGATATGCTTGGTTTTCATTGATGTCAAAAGTATGTTTGAGTATATTTTAGTCTAGCTATATGGTTGCCAGAGTCTTTGAGAAATGCTCCACATTTCTCTATCCTTAGTGCTTTTCTCTTGCAGTTTGGAAGATAGCCTTCTAGGTTATCAAATCATGCATGATCTGAGTTTCAAATCATTAGGGGTCTAGAAAGGTGTTTTTGTAAGTGATAATTTGAGTTTTGTGGTGAGTCTATGTGGATGCTCACAGAGGTGCAAAGGTTAACTCATCATTTCTCCACTGTTGCAAATATGATTGTAAAGATTTGAATTTTTTTTGAAGTTGTGAAGGTGCTATATCCAAAGTTTCATGTGTATATTCATTTTGCAAAGGAAGTTATTAGTGACAGAGTGTAGGATTGTGTTGTTCGATGGCTAGTTTCAAATATGTTTGCTTGTGCCAACTTGTTTTTGCATGAGGCTGTCAAAGAGATGTATTGCAGTGTTCTTGACTATCATGTGATGTTTTTTGTTTCTCTACAAGGTACTATCTAGTTTCTCTATGATAGGTTGTTGTTTGGAATTGTGAACATGGAAGTTAGCAAGATCACAAACAATTGAAATAGATAAATTAAAGATCAACAATTGATCTAACTAAACCATATTTGAATTCCCTTTAGTTTAATAGAAAAAGTACTACCTTCTAAGGTAGTGATTTGTCAAAAAAAAAACCTAAACCATATTTGAATGAAATTTTTGTAAATTCCTAATTAAGATGTCATTAAACATAAAATAATAAATGCAATTCAAATTAACATCTAACTAAAATATTGCAAACCTCATCCCATTGGGTGATTAGGGTTAGATTGATGTCAAATGCTCAACAAGCCTAATCCATTTTTGATGCAAAGCTTCAATTGGTTGATTTGTTGATGAAATTTATGCAAAATGAGGTGAATGATTCACAAACAGTGATTTGATCTCAAAGGGTGAGTATGAAGATGGCTATAGTGTAGTTGCTTGAATGCTTGTGAATATAATTCTCATGAAAATAAGGATTATTTATAGGTTTTTTGGATGAATCAATGGCTAGGAACAAATTGGTTAATCAATGCATGCAATTCAAACATGGGAGATGGAATGGATCAAAAATCAAATCAATAGAAAAGATTTCTCAATGCCATGGATCAATAATCTTAATCAAGGGCTCAAATTGATTGAAACAAACACAAATCCCATGATTTTAGGAGCATGTGCAAGATATTTCCATGTGAAGGGAAATGTTTGAATTCAAATTGGACGAATATTCCATGGGAATATTCTCTTGCAAGTAGGAGAAGTTGGAGGAAATTAGTCAATTAAATAATTAAGAAATTATTTAATTGTGCAAGTGGATGAAATTTAGGAATTTAATTAAACAATTATAATCATTTAATTAAAAATGGGATTTTATGACATTCAATTAAATAATTTTCATTATTTAATACAATGAGAGGACTTAGGAGATTTAATTCAATAATTTGCATTATTTAATCAAATGAGATGGAAATTAGCATGAAAGGGGTGAATTAATGAAATATATTAATTATCTAATCAATAGAGGAAATGGTTAATTTAATTAAATAATTTGCATTTTTCAATTAAATAGATGAAAATAGAGTGAATCATGATATAAATGGTGTTATTAATAAAAATTAGGTGTGTGATATTGATTAGAACATTTTTAAGTGTCTATAAGAATGAAGGTGTTGCTAGGTTATACTTTTGCCTAGCCGACAAGGGTATTTTAAAGGTGTGCACCATGATTTCAAGTTTGAGCAGAGTTCAAGAAGTGTTTGAAGGTGTTGTATGGGTCATACTAACTCATGTGGAAGAAGTGCAAGTAATATTTTATCATTCATGTGTATCGCCAATGTTGTAATTGTCGACTTGCTACAAGTTTCATATTTTTGCTTAAGGTTGGCCTAATTTAAATTTGTGAAACATGTGGATTTTTTTCATTGAAGACCAAAGTTGTGAAGAGTGTTTAGGACCAGGTTAAATGTGTGTTGGAATCCACTAGTTGTGTTCCTCTTCCCGGTGTTATGTGTAATCTATTTGGGTCTTGGCCTCTACATGTTTCATGTGTTGTTTGATCTTTAGAAAACTTGTAATTGTAATATTCTTTGTTGTAGGCCAACATATATAATTCAATCAATGTAATATAATGTATATAGTGAAAATATAGTTGATATAGGTAGTGTGGTTGAGTTGAAGATGTGTAATGTATTATGATTTTTATGCAAGTGACTGAAAGAGAAAGAACAAAAGTGATAGATTTTTTCTAGATACATCTTGAAGAATTTTTTATGATAGAAGGGAAGTGAAGAGTGTGCCTAATTCTTTGTTGGAGGTAGTGAGACTAAGGTAAAACTTCCTAAATTTTGAAAGTAGTGAGCAAGTAAGCAGTAGAGAAGAAATCTATAGAAGTTGTAGAAGAGTTGACAAAGTACAAGTGCAATCATCAAAAGAGAAGGGAAAAAGAAAAATTGAGATCATCAAAGGGGTCGATCCTAATGTTCTGATTCGGATAGTGGAAAGACTATCATGTTGTAATCTTCTCTAAGTTTGTTCTCAGATCAGGGATTAGTTGATTCCTTTTTTTGTAGGCCTAAAAAAATTCTGCATGGAGTTGTTGCTTCTTTAGGAGTGACCTGTTGATGGGTGTTTTTGTACCTTCTCAACACAGGCAATACACAAGTGCACTACCTCTCTTGAAAGATAATTCCTACAAACAAGTTGCAGAAAATATCCCAAGGTCTCTTGGGTGTCAGGTCATGACAATGCTTGGAATAGTTCAGTTGGTTGATGTGATTTGCTGGTAATCACAGGGAAGCCTTTATGGTTTACAAAGCATGGTAAACTTGGTCTGCAAATGGAGTCTCAAAGTGTTGGAAGTGAATGAACAGTGGTTGCCCACTCAAATCAACAAACTAAAACTCACCATGTTCATTAGATTTAGCATTATTGTGATGATTGGAATCCTACTCTAACAAAGAGTTAAAAGAAATAGCAAAAGAGAAAAGGTTGGGAAAATTGTTCTAAATCTAAGCTATGAATGAATAGTAATAATGGAGGATGCTACAGTAGATAGACTCCCATAAACTATTTTTTGCTTGACCAAGAGAAACCTACAACTACACAAAACCAGTGCAATCTTCTAAGGTCTATAGATTTTCAAATTGTGCATTCACTTCATGAACACACAATTGAACTAAGTTGCAACAATGAAACAAACAAGCCTAGGCTAACTTTACACAACAATTTGTCATCAACAAGTGCCAAAAGTATGGGCTAGAAGTCCATCAAATACTGTAACAACAACCACCATTAAAGAAATTCAAGAAATTCAAGAAACTACAAGCTAAAACTAACATGGAAGTTGAACCATGCATGCATAATGAACAAACTCAAAAGAAACACCTAAATTCATGCAATGCTTCTCTCTATTGTTGCAAAATTCCCTTTACACTAGTTCACCAACAATTACAAATGAGGAGCAAGCCCATATTTATAGTTTTCCAAAAGGACAATGAATGACCAGGATTAATTTACATTGTGTGGTCTAGATTTAATACAATTTAGGGTTTCACCTACCCCCAATATTTCACAATTAAAAATATAGTCTTGTCTTTTTCCCTATAAATTGTCATCTAGTGACCTTGGCACTGTAGCAGTTTTGTCCTATAGTGGCTACCTTCTTTGCTGCAGCTAAAAACTATTGAAGCCCACCCTCTGTCTGATGTGCTTGCAACATTCTCTCAACTGATCAAGTGCATCTTGCTTGCAGATTTGTGTCACTATGAAATAGATAAGCTACTCCTAATCCTACGGGATAGCTCCTGACATATCATGATCGTTTGGAGGAAGATAAAACAACTCCTTCCTGTTTCTGACTTTGGAAAACAACTTCCTTTGATTTCTCAGTGCTCAAGCATCATCCTCTTGGCGTAAACCCATCCTCACCTTAGAAATTTTGGATTAGAATCCGCCCCTGGCATGGATCCATATGTACTTCCAAGTGGAAGTGCTTCCTTGGCCATATTCCATCAAGAGGCTCCTCCTTCCATTTAGATCAAGCCTTGGGTTGAAATTTCTTTAGCATGGTTCTATAGATAAATCTCTTGATGACACGATGTCATAAGCGGGCATTCATAAGTAATCTCCCTCCACAACAAGCTCCATTTTATAATCAGAATCCTGCACAAGACAATGAATTAAATTAGGCCCATATAGCTCATGTAAATAACCTATTTTTCATAATAATATGAAACCTTATAAATTCCATACGATGATTATTCAATCCACTTAGTAGTTTGCTCCACCAATCTTCAAAATTAAAAAGGGACAATAATGTTCGCATGTCTATATAATTCTCCTATTTGTAGTGATTGTTCAATCATGGCTCCTAAACCCTTTAAACTCCTCTATCATCACACATTGACTATCCTCCCTTCATGCTTTGGTTTTACGCATAATTACATTGGGCTCATTCCCCTTTCATACTTAAACATAAATTTCATCCCCCCAAAGTACTTTGTCTTCAAATTTTCCATCAAAATTAAGTGATGTGGACCTTTTGTAGGACAGGTCACTTGAGAAGGAGGATGAGTGGGGAAAAGTGATATTTGCAGAGACAGTGATGTCCCACGCCATGCGAAAGTGGGGGTTGTGGGCCCTAAGGTGTAGGATTTTGTGTGAGTAATGCCACTAACAATGACATTGAGAGAACGCCAATCCGCACAACGGGGTCTGCAAGCCCAAAATCCATCTTCACATTTATGTGGTCTTATTTATTCATTGCCCTACCCACGCAATTTAGCCTTGTCACGACCATCACAGACTGGTGTATTAATTATTGCGTAAAGAGTTGCCTTTTGAAATGCAGGATCAAGTTGAATACCAACAAAGATTTCCTTCACATTCCCTCCATCATGCAAAGATTAGAAGATCATCGCTAATGCAAGCCCTTAGAAAAGAATACCACTCTACCTCACTCAGTCCACCAAATGTCACATCAAGAGATAACTGTCGTCCTAATGGAATACCCATCCTGCCACAAAGGTTGTCGCTCAACATGCACTATTCGTTGATCTTACCATTATCACTATGATAGGGAAAATTTAGGTGCTAGAATACGAGCAACAAACCAAAGAAAGCGAATAACACTAAAAACAACCTACACCTCAAGATTAGCCTAGTTGGATTCAACACAAAATAAATGCAACAAATAGAACTTTTTACCTTGTGTCGAATCTATCCTTTGGTTGGCCCTTCGATCTTCGGTGTGTATGCTCCTTGGATGGAAAGAGATGCAAGCTAGATGATGGTATGAGGATGAGAAGATGAGTGGAAGTGGATGCAAGTGTACAAATGGCTAAGTATGGATTCTAGAATTTTTTTGCAAGAGTTTGGCTACAATGCATGATCTCTCCTAAAATGAGAGAAAAGAGGGGGTATTTATAAAGAATTTGGATTTCTTTAGGGAAATGGACGGTCAAGATTGAGCCACCAAGATCAAGATGTAGGGCTAAGGTGAGTTGAAAACTCTCAAGCCCTCACATCTTGACATGTGGCATGTGAAGTGGCTCAAAAAGGTGACGTGGACATGAGGTGGAGTGGTAGTACATGACATGGATGGGGTACATAGTACCTTGGGATTGAGACAATATCTCCTCATAAAAGAGGTACTTGTCCCCATGTGGGTGAGAGGACATGTGAGGAATTAAAAATTTCTCAAATATCCTTATGGGGATGAGAGAAGGAATTTAAAATTCCTTTAAATGCATTGGGGGATTAAATGTGAATTAAAAATTCACATAGGGAATGAAGTGCCTTCTCAAAAGGAGAAAGAATTTAATAGGGTTGACTTAGTTAAGTGATTAAGGTTGTGCAAGTACTTGATTAGACTAATTAATGACATATTAGATCACATGTGACTTGATGTGACAAGTCAAAGATCACATGGAGAAGAGAAAAAGAAATTTAATATTCCTTGGAAGGATAAAAAGAATTAAATTTTGTTTGAGAGGTCGATTAGGCTAGTTAATGAATGATTAGAGGAGGGTTAGGTGGCTAAGAGAGATTAGATGCCAACTTGCAAAAGTTGGAGGATGTGACACATCCTAATCAAGGATTAGGCATGTGCACATCCTAATAATGAGATTAGAAGATGGATTAGGATTAGATAAAAATAATGGAGGATGTGACATAAAGGGAATTAAATAAATGACATATTTATTTAATTCATTTGATGAAAGGGGAAGGTATTTAATTATTTAACTAGATACCTTAGGGATTAAAAGAACTTTAGAGGGATTAATTAAATAATAGTGATATTATTTAATTAATGCGGATAAGGGGATGTTTAGACGAAATAGGATAAATTTGGATAAATTAAGTGTCCAAATTTAGGTGTCTACAATCACAAATAGAGCTAATCAATGAACAAGTTCCACACCCTTCCCAACAACCCCACCACCTTCATCCTACACCATGATCTTGGTATCTTCCTGAAATGATTCATAGATAGGCAACGCAAATGGGTATTCGTGAAATCATAGGCTTTGACTTACTCATAGCCACAAATGCATCGTCACCCATGTTACAATACCGGAGCACCAATGGTGATAAAACTTGGAGAAGGGAGAACCATGCAGAGCTCTGAGGTGTCAGTGTCGTTGCAGAGTTGGATGTAGAGACATCCTGTTAGAGTGCCGCTAACAATGACATCAAAATAGCACACGCCCACAAACGACCTCTCCACATCCGTTGTTATTTAAAGGGGTGTCGATCATCATGTCCCGCAACATAACTATTCTTTTGAATTTCACAGAGCATGATGGATGATTCCTTGTACTTTTTTGTTAACATTTCCCTTTTACGTGATCATTATTATCCTTTCGCACGTGAACACCCCCAGAGGTTGTTGGAAATTAGAGTACCCATAATGCAACCGCTTCCTGTAGGTCGAAGCCACCATACTCTTTAGTGAAGAGTGCCACTGTACTTTAGATAGCCTTTGAATCAGCCTGCTATGTGGGCTTGATAATGCCCCTTAACTTTACACTGAGAAGCCTGATGGGCATATGAATTCAAATTTGATGGTGCCATCTTGTAACTTCTATAGAAATGATGCAGATACTGCTTTGTCAAGTGTTGTGTGGAGGCGGGGCTACGGGCGGTAGCGAAGTTGTTGCTGATAATGACAGCATGGGGATTGTGGAAGCTCACACTGAAAGCTCTGGCAGTGCAAACCGTGATACCACCTACCTTCTTTGTTAACCATCTTGCATCATTCTTTGCGGGCCCTCGTAGAGAATAGTAATGTTGCATAGGTGAAAGGAGTCCCAAAGAAATTAGGATATTAGAACATTAAATTTGAGATCTCTCTCACCACTTGGAGCCTCAAGAAAGAGCGCTAAGAAGTCCAAGAGTCAGGCTTTGAATAAGACGATATGAAGTAGTACATAGGCCAACTAATTATGTCATTAAACTCCTGAACACTCTGGGTTCATTTTTCATGTTAGAGATGCATACACCCACATCCTGCATCAATCTTGCAAAGTCATTGCACGTTTGATATCACTCTTTCATTAATATCCTACTATAGTACTGCAAAACATCCACACATGTGTGCTATTAAGAGGACGAAAATAGGGGTAGCGAGATCTACATGAGAGTCATCTATCAGGAGAGCGCGGGTAGGGAAGTGCAAAATGCTGTGATAAGAAAGTCTTGGTAACGACGACACTTGGAAAGCAGAAACTTGCATATGGAGTTCCGACGGGGCCCAAAATGACACTGTCTGCCACTAACTTGAAGATAGTAAATATTGACTTGGCCACCTCCTATGATGCACACAACGTATGCTCTCATTATTTTGGGATGCACCTTCAATGTATGCCAATTAGAAACAGGGGTGGCCTTAATAAAGAGCAACAATGCAGAGGGCAATACGAGGATAAAGGGACTCGATATGGCCATGTGGGCAACAAGAGTGAGGGTTTCGTGATGGGAATAGATGACATCCAGTAATGAGAGTCCTACTACAAAGTTTGGGTCGAGCCTAAGGAATTCCCTGTGAGTTGTGCACCACCAATTTTGTAATCGTAGACCTTTATAAAACACTAGTGAATTTTAAATCAACCACCCTAGATATTGTTTACCCCTGGAGTGTGGCATCGTCCACCACAATCTTGATCACATCACATGAATCAATGGTGCACCTTTGTGATTAGTTGATTCAAGGTGGCACCACGGTTAACTAGTTTTGCCATCGATCGTCACTCTCAACCTGAGACTATATTCACCATAACTCGATAGATGTCAAACGACATTTTTTAGTAACAACCTTATGTAGAGAAGGCATGCCTTATATGTGGAAGCTCTGCCTATGAGTGTCACCTCGAATATGCAGATAATGGCGTATGAGGCAACACTTAAGGAGAGCTGTTGTGACAGGGGTGAGGAAGCGAGTGACCCCCGCAATGTAAGACCCGCAATACCTTCATTCTCGTCATGCGGCCTGGCACCCAACCAACGTCAAATTACCACGTAGAGATCCTGTAATGACTTTTCATGATTGCTTAGAGCGATAAATACACATCGATGTGAAATGATCCCTAAATTTTTAAAATGTCAACCTTGATACCGAAATTGCACTGGAGATTGTCTTGTCATAGGAAACGAAGGTTGGTGATGATGAGCATGCATGACTTTGAAATCTAACTTGTCTTTAGCATTAAGTCCTTTGTTTTAGAAGGCACTATGTTCCCTGATCATCGCCTTTGCCGAACAATCCCGCCATCACCATGAGCACCTGTAAGCTTGTTTGAGAAAGGACATGATGCAGATTCTCGAGCGAGCACCAATCGCACACCTCGCATCTTTACTATGGTTAGCATTCTTAGGTCTAACAAAAATAGCATAACATGTTTGGGTGGCACTCGAAATGATAGAAGAGAAAGAACTCGGGCCACAAAATGCTAGTTCACCATCAAAATATTATAATAACCACCTTTAGAAAACACGTTGAGCGGGAGGATGATGTAGAAATGTTGGGAGTCAACGAGGAGAGAACCCTCAAAATAGACATCCATGGAGGTTGTGGTCCCCACAGAGGAGGACTTCGTCGGGTATGCGGGTGTGAATGACTGCCATGAATTTGTCATTTGGTAATGACCTTGGTAGAGCAGAATACCACAATTGAGCCCCCCACCAGCTGGGGAAGGTGCAGACTCTGCAAAGCCATCATTCATAATGTGCAAAGGGGAGGCAACTAGATTGGAAAGCTTTAGTGTGTGGCGCTGCCCCTCCCCAATAATCAATATTAAATTAAGATTCCACATTCACAATTATTACAAGGCCACCCTGTAACTATGCTTAGATGTAGTGATGTGGAAGTTAGAGGCAGACATGCCAGCGATGCAGAAGTTAGAGGCGGACATGCCGGTTGTGGAGAAGTCATTAGGGATGATTGCTTATAAACAACGAGGTGGATTGCGGATCTCATAATGAAGAAGGCCTATGAGACCTAATGTGAAGAATCAACTCAATGATGTTGCACGGGAGAGACAATGTAGAGAGTTGTGGTGGTCATGGCATAAGACTAACGATCAATTGCTAAAATGCTTTTGAAAATTGATTACTTAATCCCAACACATTCTAGTGTATCGTGATTTCCCCTTTGGTGATAAGCCATTGAAATGTTGCATCTCCTGAATGGTCTCCTTTTTAGTTTGACACTGACGAAAGAGGTGATGGCCCCATCCTTGAAAGTGTGCGTGGAATGGTGAATGCGGATGACTACAATAGCAATATTGTGCGGGAGAAAGAGTGAAGACAAAAGGATGCAGAGGGTCGCTATATGGACACTGTTTTGAAGCGGCCAAGTGAACAACGACCTCTACCGAGCGAAGGTTTGCAAGGAGCAAGATGGAAAAGTCAATGCGGGGAGCCATGGTAGGAATTCCTCAAAGGTAACAGCATAGCATGGACGGAGGCCCGCGTAGCCGCTCCCACTTGAAAGACCTCCATGAACCTCTTTTAGTATGACTTGTTCGTAGTATGTGAAGCTAAGAAATCCTGCCACTAAAATCATCATCTAGAAGTTTGACATTATTGAACATGAAAATGACAGTGGGGCAAAAGAACAACGCGAGTGGATGATGCGGTTATGCCACGTATGAGTGCCATTTTGAAACGATGAGATGGAGGACGACTCCCACCATGGAGAAACCCGCAAGAGGAAAACAGTGCTCCAACGACAACATAGGTGGACTTCGGGTCCATAGAGCCAAGAGGCAGTGAAGTCTTGGCTATCATGGAATGACGTTATGGTAATGACCCCCATAGGTGGCAATCTATATGGGTAGACCTACCAGCGAGCTCTGACTCAAGAGTTTACTTGTAGACTTAAGACTTCATTCTAAGGAAATGACATATGCAGGTCCTGTATGGTGGGGTGATGTGAGAGCTTAGCCGTTAGACAACGTCGATCGGGTGAAGGCAAGCCACACACAAAGACCCACAAACATTTCAAATTTGGGAAATTTTTAAAGTGATAGATTCAATTTACTTATGACGAAGGCGAGGATGGAGAGACCAATTACGGAACCCACCATGCAGGCAGAAGTCAAGGGTCGGTTGTTGCTGAGTGGCGAAATGGAGGCAAAAAATCGCATGAGGCGACCCGTAGCTATGGGTCTACGATGCTTGATGGACACAACGGTGAAGGCGGATGCGAGATCCACCATGTGGGTAGACGCTGAGGCTTGGCTGTAGATGAGTGGCGAGACGCAATGGAAAACAACAAGAGGAGACCTACAAACGTGGGTCCACAAGGAGTGTCAAACGTTGGGGCGATAAGCTAAGAGAAACCTGTAGGATCCAACCCGCAAAGGCAAATGTCTCAATGAAATTTAAGGTAGGTGAATCTGGCCAAGGGGAATTTGGTTATTTCAAGACATGTGACTGACTTGGGCTTAGGAATAAAGGCCTGCAAAACAAGATGGGAGCAAAACAACCCATCAAGAGCGAAAAGAGGGGGTCCCTGCCTTAGGCAAGGTGTGTGTGCAAAACATGCAAAAAAAATGGCAACTCGCTGGGGAAATGCTTTAGAGCATTTTAATGACAAACTAGAATCATGAACCCAAAATATCTGGTTTCGATCCTCACGCTAGGACAAACAAATTTAACACTTGACCAAAGGATCAAAATCACTAGTCAACCCAACCATCTGTAAACTGAAAATCCAAGTGTGTGCAATTGTGTTAATTCCCATCCTTAAGCCACTTCAAGAACCCAAGCTTCGTCAAGTTAATCTACATAGTTTATTCTAACTCCAAAAGCATCCGGGACATTGCCTCACTGCTAGTCAGGCGTCCATAGCCCCGATGAGGTTATCGTTGTAATTCTCCCAAACATTGCTCTATTGCTGGCCAGACGTCCATAGCCTCGGTAGAGTTGTCTGTATCCTCCTGAAAGTTGAATTTCTTTTCTTTTGATTTTCTCTTTTCAATTCTTTTGATTTTAACTCGCAAGCAGTGAAGCTTGCACTCAGGGATGAGAATCATAGTGATGTTGAAGCAAAATTTTAGATTTTTCACTTAACTTGATTTCACAAAAGGCCCCACAGTAACCTCATGACTCTTAAAGTGTGTGAGAGATATAAGATTTCAGAACACATCAGAATTAGACCAACCAACGACTTATCCTCTTTAAGTCAAACATCCTAATCGCTCGACACTAATGGAAGACCCTCACCATCCACTTTGAAAACTTGATTAAAGTTTTTCAAAGAAATACATAGAACAGCCCCAGGAAATAAGATGATCATTGTGCATAGAAACGTACCCAACAGAAAGCGGGGGGACCTCGAGCAAAGTAGCAGCAAAGCAGAAGCAAAAAAAACACAAACATAAAGCAAACAAAAAGCAAACACCTAAACTAACCAAATTGGGAAAGCGAAAGAAAATCGAATGGAAACCACTCTAAAGCACTCTAATCTATGACAAACCAACTAACCTAACGAAAGCAGGAAAATGAGATATATACATGAAACCGACACTACCCAAAAACAACTATGTACAAAGATATTTACAAAGGACCATGTTCAAGCAAGGGAAACTGACATTTATGCCCATTGGATTTCGTAATGCATGCACAAGCAGAAGGTAATTGTCATAGTTCTAAGCCATGCAAACTCATCCTTATATTCAGAAAAATGAAGTTCGACGTTGCAACATTCAAATTCAATGACACATTCAGGAAGAATCAACAATTGAGGTAATTCATTAAACCCATGGTCAATCCATAAACAAGTCTGTCTCCCTTCATTCCCATAATCAAAATGATAAATGTAGTTGTAAGCATTCATAGGAGCAAGGAAAGATAGAACCTGAATGTTGCCATGTGAAGGTGGCAACGTTTAATAGTCAAGAGCAAGCATTGCATTGTTGGTTGTTGCGTTGGAAACCTTAAGCGAACATAATGGATGGTGCAACATCCCTGATCTCGGGCATGCCTAAGGTTGGGAGAACAAGACAACAAACACCTCTTCCGAGCTACTAGTGGGACCCACAGGCTCTATCAGCTATTCTTCAACTTGAGACATACTTCATCTCGTTGATCATTTGCAAACTTAGTGTCCACTTGATTGCTGTCTTCAAAAGACAACATGTTGTCCCATCTTCTTTCCCTAGTGTTGATCTCATTTTTATGATGTTCCATTTATAAAAACATGACATGGACGAATCTATCCTATTGTAGCTCCCTAAATGTGTAGGAGGATCAACAGTGATCAAGGCAGAAGGACTCCCAGTTACAACTTGTCTTTGTGGCTGGAATGTTATGTCACCCACGTGAGCAACCTCCAAGACATCCCTGCCTTGGTCTTCTTCTTCTTTCCTTAGTTCGTGTAGTACGTCACGATGCTCACTTGTCACCTCTTGATCACTATCGATGTAGATGGAAAAGGAGTCCCTTTCCCAATTTGGGAGCTCTAATGCTTCGCCATTCGGAGGTTCGGGTGATATATCTTCATCACTGTCGTCTTTTGAAATGTACTCCTCCTTAGTGTCACTATACCTCTGTGGCACAATTCCAAGTGGGAAGAAATCAACAAGTGATATTGGCCCATTAAGGGGATATATATATATCTTTTTATTTATATATCGTGTATATATACTTATATATTTATATATTCTTATATATATATATATCTTTGTATTTATATATAGTATATATACTTATATATATATTTTATATAAATACTTTTAGATAATAGTTGATTTGACTTAATATAAATAAAATTGACAAATTGAAGAAACAAAAATGACTTATATATCATTTTTATTTTTTATTGAAATAGACTAGGCCAAAGACTCGATAAGGCTTAACATATCCTTAAGATTCAACCCAAACTTAGACAAAACACAAAAAATGACTCAACAATAGGACTAGGGTACTTACTCGAACTGGTTACTTAGACCTACATGAGTGTGTATTCAACTCATTTGGCATAAACCTGTTTATTTCCCAAGTCTATACTCTTCTCTCAGATGATAGTCCCTCTCTCCCTCTAGAGGGTAAGAATCTGATACTGCATTTCACTTAGAATCCAATCAAATAGTTAGCCTGTTATTAATCACAAAATCATCATAATCTTGATTAAATAATAATAATCATTAAAATTGAAACACATTGCATTGCATTTAATTTCATCAAAATGTCAAATAACATATAGTCATCAACTGATATCAAAACACATTTTTAATGTAAAAGTTAAAAGTAATTTGTAAAACAACTATGGGTGTAACAAAGCCCCAAATTTTGACAATTCCTTCGACACATCTTTTTAGAGTCAAAGTTTCTAAATCTCTTTCTAAGTACATGTTATTTGTCATTCCCAATATGTAAAGTTTGAATTTTTTTCTTACGCATCTTTTTGAAGTCAAAATTTTGCTCATCTATATACACGGGTACTTTCTCCTCGACATCTTCTATGCACAACTCCCGACAACTCCTTGCATGTATCCTATTCTTCCTTGATACCTTTGCATGCATTTTAGTTGAACTCTGATTCTTGAATCTTTGCATTTAGTTTTTCAGTGCTAGAGTTTCAAGCATATCTTACTAGAGTATTGATTTGTTCATACCCTCAAAATTCAACCCTTGATAATTTTCACTTAGTTACTTTTTAGAATCAAAGGGTTAGACTTAATTCTATCCAAGTGTCTTTTCCTTGTCATTCTTGAACTCTAAATTTCAATGATTCCTTCCATACATCTTTTCAAAGTTAAAGTTTCAACCTTAACTTTATTTGGGTACATGTTCTTTGTCATCCCAAATCCTCAAAGTTTGATGTTTTCCCTTACTTATTTTTTTGGAGTTAGACTATTGCTCATCCTATACCCAAGTACTTCCTCCCTAGCATATTCGATGCTTGACTTTGAACAACTCCCTACATGATTCATATCGGAGTCAAAGATATAAGAATATCTTTAATGTGGTACCAAGTTTGAGGTATGCTTGTCTCTCAAATCTCAAAACTCCCCCTATTTATTTTTTGGAGTCAAATTTTCGCTCAATCACATGCTTGAGTACTTCCTCCTTGCCATGTTTAATGCTTGACTCTTGACAACTCCCTACATGACAACTCCCTACATGTATCCTATTAGAATTAGAGACGTGAGAATACTTTTAATATGATATCAAGTATGAGGTATGCTCATTCCTCGATCCCTAAAACTACAAAACTCTTGTTGACCTCCCCCTGAATAAGCAATTTAAATTGTATATATTCTTTATCATCCCCCGTCTCATAAGTTCAACGTTCTCCTCTATGAATCTTTTCAAAGTTTGTAATGTCCCCTTCTCGAGCATGATCTTTCCAGTTGATTGTTGGCCTATTTCGGAGACCCGTAGGCTACTTGGAAGGTAAAATTAGGGTTTCTTGTTTTGAAGGATGCTCTTGCTCGAGGTTGGTTGATTCAATGGCAGATTCTTTCTGGGTTTTCAGAGAGTTTCGTAGTGATATGTTCTTCTTGGCATTCTGAGCATCTTCAGAAATTTACTATTTTTAGTAAATTCTATTTCTGGCAGTGAACCTGTTGGTTTCGGCACGGTTGGCTTTCTACTTCAGAATGATCAGTTGGCTTACTCATTTTTGGCTTCGGGGCACAATTGGAGAGATAAGTTCAAATTATTTTAATTAAGTCATGTTTTAATGTTATATTTTAACATTGACCCCCTTGGCCTAGCTACAACTCTTTAAGTTGTTTTTAAAAGATGTTCTTTATGGGTGGGCGCTTCATTGAAGGAATTAATTATATTTCTCATTAAAAGATTTAATCCAAGCATAAGTTGGACGCCAACTTCAAGGAAGAGATAAAGTTTTTAATTAAAAGTCAAAGTATTGCTTGGGAAAGTGGGACGCCACCTATTGGAGGATTAGGGTTTGAAGATTAAGGTTTCGAGAAGAGTCATCTGGAAATTATAAAAGGAAGCCATTGGTTCTCTTTTGGATTATCTTTTGTCTACAGGAATGTTATGCTACGGGATTGGCTTTGAGATTGCTTCGAGGAATGTAAGCCTCCTAGCTTGGCATTGCTTCTCGCTTGAAAGATAGCGACTAGTGGTGAGATAGTATAGTTTTGAGTGATTTGTAGTGGATTTATGCATTGTAGTCAGTGTGTGGCTTTGTAGATCAGTTTATTGCATATTAGAGAGATTCTAGAATTGCATTTTCCTTACAGAAGATTGTAGTTTTCATTTGTAAATCAAAAAATACCAAAAATATCGTTCTTGGGTAATGCTTATTTCAGTTTGTCTAGGAAGGGCGCCCCTTTGTGTTAAGTTGTAGATTTTTTAAGAAAGGCAATTGAAAATTTGGAAAAAATTGGCTCGGTATATTTCAAAGTTATACATTCTCACATGTCTTCTACCTTCACAACTATAAGAAGAAAAGGACACTAAAACATAGTTTCATTTTTATATAAAATTAAATTAAATACCTCTTTTACATACACATTAGCTACCAAGGTGTAATTGCTAGTAATCTTTTTAATTACACATATTTATATTAAACATTATCATAGCTCCCTACACCCCACTCATCTCGGCGGCAGGAATTGCATAAGGCCAAGTCAGGAATTTCGTCCAAACCCTAAACTACTTAATTATAGTTCTGTTTATTAGCTGATAGGCTATATTTTATAGCAGCTCTCATCCAGAAAGTAGTCTCTCGCCGGAATTGGTAGGGTTTCGTGATATTTTTCCTTGCAAACTCTGCCCATTTTTTTTCATCGGCATCGTTGATAGCGCCACACAATTTGTGCAGAATCTTGAGGTAAGCCACTTGCCATGGTTTCACTTGAGTTTTTTATAAATTTTGGGAATCTGTACACGGCCGGATCATTTGTTGTTGTGTTTTATTTCATTTTAAAACAATTCTATTATCTGTTAAATGAAGACATTGCTTTGTGGTTTTACCTATGGCTGTTTTCATATATGATATTGTTGTAATACCTAGTATTGGATCCCTGCTTGTGTCTTCACGTAGAGGTATTTTGAACTGTAAAATAGATTTTAAGTTTATTTGGTGGTTTTGAAATTTTTGTTGATTTTGATTTTCTTATTCCGGAGGTTTTTTTTGTGAAAATTTTCCCGACTCTTGTTTGAATTGGGGGTTTAGGGTTTTTTGGCATGATGTTTACCTGAGGAGTTCAAAAGGATTTTTCACAGCCGTTTGGCAGCATTTCCTTTTTACTTTCATACAATTGAAGTTTCTATTTGGATAACAGTTAACAGGTTTTCTTATTGATTATTTTCAATTCGCTTTGGGTAAATTGTATTTGATATTTTCTGCTATTGGGACAGTTAATCCTATTCTAAGTGGATTAAAATTTGCCACTTATAATTCAACTGCGAAAGGATTGAATCCTCAAAACTGCGTTTGCCATTAAAATCCAAGTGTTAAATACTCTACAGAGATGAAATTCAAATAACATTAAACATTTATAACGTTGAACAGTGAACTCAAAAATTGAGTGAAACACTGAAATATAAATATGAAATTGGTAAACACAAGTACCTGGTTGTTTTATTATTAATGATCATGAAAGTAACTGTTCTAGAATGACCCCTCATCTCTATTTTCCCAAAAGTTTATCATTTCTGTTTTTTCAAACAAATGTTGATGAATGGGACATCGGGACATGCCTGGGATGCTTTCAGTAGATTGGGTATATCTCTTTATGTCCCCAGTCTTAGAGACAACACAATGCACCCAAGTACCCCCTTAAATGTCAGGATGCCAGAAAAACTCTGACAAATCCGAGGACGTATGTGCAGAAAGAATGAGGAGGTGATGGGATGTCCCCTCTGCATTCCAACATCCCCAAAATGTTCAGATCAGCCCCAGCGGGCAGGGGACACTTCTCCATGGAATGCTCCAATTTACTGATCCAATGTCTTTGGATTCTACTGTGTCCTAGATTCTGATGCAACTCAACATGTGTATTCTCCATTTTCAGCATTTATATAATCATCACTATGATCCAAGAATAAAATGGAAGAACGTATCAAGCTAAGAGAGAGACTTTGGGAAACCTCATTTCTTTTATGGTTTTAAAATTCACATCAAGATTGAGCACAGAGGATGACCTTGGATTATTTGGAGCAAATGCGAACTTATTCTCTGTCCGAGATGAAAAGCAAAAATATGTTAAATTGAAATAACATACAATAATTAATTGAAGAAAATAAAAAATATGTTATTTAAAAGATTTATTGAAGAAACTAAAATAAAAATATAGTTTTAATTATCTTTCTCTCTGTTGGTTTCCAGCTCAACTCCTTTTCTCATTGCAAACATAGGTTCTTGACTCTGTATAATGTCCTAGGCTGCTTGTGTGCTCAAATCAAGGGTTTTAGAACTGATTAGTATTGTATTGGCAAGTTCCTCAATGCTTATGCAAACCAAACTGGAAACCCTTAATTCACAAAATTAACAATCTTATAAATCATTCTGGAAATCATTATTGTCAAAGATGTGATTACATTTAATCGTGAACAACTCAGACTTCACAAAATCA
The DNA here is from genome assembly GCA_007258455.2 of Sequoia sempervirens. Lineage (NCBI taxonomy): Eukaryota > Viridiplantae > Streptophyta > Pinopsida > Cupressales > Cupressaceae > Sequoia > Sequoia sempervirens. The sequence goes on from VDFB02144021.1 coordinate 29,812, forward strand.
TCATAAATCTGAGATAGCAGCTAAACAGAGGTAAATACAATTTGGCACAAATGTTACAGATTATCCTGGGAATCATAATGACTTGGAAGCAACTCAGCCTTCAGATTACCAGCAGGAATCAGGCCCAGTCTGCACTCTAATCTCAAATATTTTTTATTTAGTGAACCATTAATAATTTAATTGTTGTTTGCTGATTAGAAACCCTGAATATCAGATTGCCATATTCCGCCCAACCTATATGATGGTGGTGGATCCTCTTACAATGCTGCAAGCCAGAGAACGAGTGTCCAATGTGCAGCGATCAGTTGTAGTAACCATCCAATGATGCCCAGAATGCTGCGATCAGGAGTATGACTTCCCAATACTGTTCTGAATGCAGCAAACAGTCATAATGATTCAGACTTATGAGGTCTGCTGATGAGTGCGTCAGGCTGTGTTATGTTAGATCAAGCCTCGAACACCAATATTTTGTCTCTAACCCCTTGTGTATGGCTGTCTTGGGCAACTGGAATGACAGTCACATAATGAACAGACCCCTGAATATGCTGATTTGTTATACAGCGATATATGATGGAGCCTTTCTTCTCCAGGAATGAATTTGATGACAATGTCTGCCAGAAATCAAAGGAAAAATACATAGAAATCACCCTAGGGTATGGGGTATAGACAGTGACCTGTCCCCTAGTTTGGCACTCCAATTTACACATAATGAACAGCAACAAGCAATTTGAAAAGCGAATAATGAAGTTCCACACATTTGCTTGCAAATCATATCAATTCAAATCTGAAAATTAGCTTCAAATGCTGATTTTATTCCAAGTATGTCACCGAGCTAGGGTTAGCAGAAAATACCACAAACAATTCAGATCCAGTAATTTATGATGCAAACAACTCACCCAAAATCTGAAACCCTCAAACGCCTAGCCAACCAAATAATGAAATTTGCTTGTGAAAAATACTGTAGCGACACTGTAGCAAAATTCAAATCCTCTGCAAATTAGCCCAGTTGTGATTCTTGAATGGAATCACCCAAGATTGGAAACAAGGGTTTTCGTCTTGGATCCGAAATGTGAAATTCAAGAGGGTTTTTGTCCTCTCAAACCGCAAAAAAACCAAGGGTTTCATCCTTGAATGCCCTAGATTGAACAAAACTACTCAAATTTGAAAATAGTATGCATATAACATATTGAATGATCCTCAAATGAAGATAGATGCCTCCTTGATATACCCTTTTTGAGTTGGGCCCTTGGGTCCTAAATTTTCCTCTAAGTATTTTAAAAATACCTTTTAATATAATTTTAATTTATTTTAATTTTTAAGTATTTAAAAATACTTATATTTTAGTAATAGTTTTAAAAACACCATTTATTTAAATTAACAATAATATTATTGAGTTGCCCTTAAATTAGGAATTATTGGGCCCAAAAAAAATAATATTAATTTTTTTTTTAACCTGACAAAGGGGACATGACATTCCGTGCAATGATGATGTTTCTTGTAAATTGTATTTCCATACCTATCTCTTGAGGAAACTACTTTCACAATCCTACTAGTGGGACAATTAGAAAAGTAGTATTTTAGTTTATTTTCTAAAATAGTGTGACAAAATTTCAATTGCATAAAACAAATTCTTAATAGAATGCATAATATTCATAAGTCAGTCTGCCTCTTTAAAGCCAAGTCTTGTTTGTAGTTCATCCACTTTGTAAGCAACCTTAAATCAAATTAACCCCAAATGCATTTGAGAACCAAGGGGAAAAGATTTAACATAGCAAGAATTGTAAAATACCGAAATCAAAACATCCTGTGTCCTAGGGTCTTCCATTTTAGTCTTGTATGGGGCATTCATTGTTGCCAAGGGTACCTCCATGTTCAATACTTATTCAATTGTACAAACCCTAAACCCACTTTCTGCCTTTTACCTTGTTATTTTGTTGACATAGAAAAACACTACAAAAACAACACTAAATGTTTACTTGCTAAGTGGTTTACAAAAGAACATGGAGTAAACTAGAATTTACAGCAACATTAGCAGAGCATAACATTACACGAGAATTGCACAGAATAGGATATTGCATTCATTCATCAAGTATATCAACAATTACATCATAATATCACCATGTCCTGACTACAAATGAAATGATCACATAAATAGCCAGTCGAGGTTGGTTGAGATACCAACCGTTGACAACGCTTCCTACAACTACCTAATTGTCGGGTTAGTTTCCGATTACAACTTTACATTAATCTATGCACAAGTATTATTTTATTTTATTATATATATACTATTAGTACGGCCAATTACAACTTAGTTATTTATAAACACAGCCAACTACATCATTCCCCCCCACAAAACAAGTTGTCTTCCAGACGACTACTACAAAAATTGGAAGACAACTACACAAAAACTAAATCTAATGAGGGGATGGTTGAGATGATGTTCTTGGAGCTGGGAGGACTGAGGACAAGGAAGTTGGAGTGGTTGTCTGAGTGAGGTGGTGCATAGCCTTCAACTCTTTTTTCTTTGGCTGTCTTTACCAAGTGTACAACCTCTTTCAAGTGTTGATTGATCCTTGCTATTTCCTTGTCTTTTGCCTCGACCTGCTTGGCCACCTCCTCCTCCAAGTCTTGTATCTTCTTATCCTTCTCCATCAACTCTATATCTTTGGCTGCCACCTTTGCTTTTTCAGCTTCTGTGAGTTGGGTTTGTTGCTGGAGTTGACTTTGAAAGTGCTTAGTGAGGGAGTCGGCCTCTGTATGAACCTTCTGAGAGATGGCTATAGCCTCATCAATCTTAAAATAGTTGTCTCTACAAATAGTTGTCAAGTCATTGGTGCATCGCGTAGGCCATCTTATTAATTTACTAAGCCACAAGGTCGCCATTAAATCCTCAACAACCATGCTTAGTTCTTCATCTTTGCATTTATTACCTTACTACACAAAACCCTAACATTGTGGTGGTATTACTTGTAAAATCCTTGCAGGTGCAAACCTTTGCTTAAAGCTATTGAATTGGGTGAAGGATTCGTAGTCCATGTTGATTGAAGGAATAGATCAATAGACAATAGACAATTGCCAAAAAGATGTGTGAAATTAATTACCTATTAGGGCAAGTTTATCTATTGGTGAATAAGTAACATTTTTGTTGCCCTTTTACTTTTCTTTGAAAAGTCATTGGGCTCCTTGAGTAGATATGTCGAGCCCACCACCATTGCTAGCTAGGATACACTTGGTGTAATTGTAAAGTAATTGGTCCACATACCAAACCCATTCATGCTATCTACATCACCACCTCCTAACTAGTGGGAAGTCTCCACACATATGGGAGATTGGATGATGCATGTACATAGGGGGCAAGATTTGACAAATATCGTGCGATGGGTACATCACCACCCCCTAACTAGTGGGAAGTCTCCACACATATGGGAGATTGGATGGTGCATGTACATAGGGGGCAAGATTAGACATATATCGTGCAATGGGCAAAATGAAACCACACGACAATACTTGCCCAATAGAGCACTCCCACCTGATGCAACAAGAAATGACCATGTGCTTGCCAATTTACTTTTTGATTGAAACCCTATCTTGTGTAGTATGGTACACTCGACTATAGTTTTATGTATTACATTCTTCTTCACAAACCTTATACATGCATGACATATTTCATCACAGTTTTTTGCCATTATATTGGTACTTTAAAGACCAAACATCACAAGGCAAAGGATTGACATGACACAAAATGACTAAAATTAAAAGATTGTTTTGAATAAGTGACAAACACCTTGGTTTTCCAGATGGGTACGCACATGGTTGGTTACTTGGTTAGGACTCAATTGTACAATTAGGTATCAATATGCTTTTGATATTATTACATTCTTTTCTGAAATCATGTTTTTATGTAACTTCAACAAAAATGGAGGTGCTACATTTGAGAGATCATCTTCCCACAGGCAAATAGAACTAGTACCTCTGCTTTTGTATTAATTTACAATGATTCAACATTCGTTTAGAAGCAATTCCAGACGCAATTGTGTCTGGCAGGTCTATCCTTAAAGTATCAAGTTTCTGTAGCTGCAAATAAGAATTCTCTCTCTAAAAATTTGATCCAAGTCTTCTGTATGCGAAAGAATTGCACAGTTTTGGCATTTGTCTCTTGTGATCTCCAGTCATCCAAACTTTTTCTCCTAATATTGTTTTCCATTGCAAGGCACACAAAGAATCTCCTATAATCTGCAGAAAGGTGCACAACATTTGATTTCATTTAACGTAGGTAATGTTCATGGGCCTTACCTTCTTCAATCTTATCTTGACTGATGAGCTCTTATGGAGAAGTAATCAACTCAATACCTTCCACTTAAAGCATTTTTACTTTCTAGGCTTCTACACTTTGGCACCTATACAACCATTAATCATCAAGTCTTGGGCTCACACTCATTATTTAGTTGATAGAAATTATGAACTTTATGTCCATACTTGTTGTGCATAACATTAGTTGCCTTAAAGATTAAAGATTCCTCTTGGTCCATCTCCACTCTCTCCAAATACACCCCCAAAATACTATTTGCATCTTAGAAAAATAATTTGGAGGAGTAACCCTGCAAGTACTAGATAAGACTCTCCAACTAGGCCCCAAAAACACTATTTGCATTTTAGAAAAAGTCTTTGGAGGAGTAACCCTGAAAGTACTAGGTAAACTAGCTTATCCACTCATATATATATATCTTTGGATATGATGGACTGTCCTCAAATTTCAAAGCATTTTTCTTTTTATCTCAGGAACCTGAAAAAGAATCATACTCTTAACAAATGCTTCCATTCTAATTTAGTGTGCTTTCCCAATCGTACTATAGGTTTGGAAATTTGCTAAGTCTAATGAGAACTATTAAATCATTGCACTTGGAGAACTTAGGAAGGCAATATAATACCTTGAGTAAAAGTTTTATTTTCAATGGATGTGAAATACCATTGTAGCTAGCATAGATTGCAAACAATGGGGCCTTTGTGGTGGGCAAGAGGTTGTTCTATTGGCCAACCTTGGTAGCCATCACATAGTGTAAGCTAGAGGGCGTTGGTTGTGAGATGGCTCCTAGATTTACATTTTAAACATTTTAGTAAATCACAATACAATGATCAAGTAGGTGGTGTTTTTACAATACAATGAATTTACCAATTTTGCTTGTATATATATTAGAATCCCATAACCCTCTAGTCCAAACTATGTCAAACATTATAGCTCTATCGGATCTTGTCTCTCTCCTAACAAATCATAGATGACTCTGCAAAGTCCATGGTCGTCAATCATGTAGTAGTAGCAACTGCTATAGTGCAAGGCTCAAAACCTCCCTTGATTACTCTCTACAAAACCCTTTTGTGATCTTACTTTATTCTAGAGAATACCTGATTTAAAATTAAGGTTAGATGAAAAAACTCTCAAAGCACCACATTGAATATTCAAAATATTTTTATTTTTGGAAATCGTATTGGGGGTTACAAACTACCTATAAATGACATGAAAATTTGAATTCAGCACGGTGCCTTTCCAATTGCAAAACCAAATTTATACTCTATATGGCAAACTGCTCACTTAATAAGAGTGGAAAATAAAGCCACTTATACATAGCAATAAATATTTACTACTTAATAAAAATAATTTAAAATGATGTGTATAATTTATTAAAAAAGGTCCGATACTTGATCCTATTTAGTCTTTGCACTCTCTTAGACTTTGTGCAAATAAATTGTTTGTATAAGAAAGTTTTGGTATGACCTGCTCATAATTTAATTTGCTTACTTTGTGGAAAGAAGCCAAATAATATATAATTAGTATAGATATCTTAAATATATTTATATGCAACTTGTAGCATTTCAAAAGTGCATGTAATAGAACTTCAAAAAATAATAAAAATTGTGGAGTTGTGATATCTTGGGAATAGTAATCTCAAACCAGCTAGCAGTGGGGTATTGAGAGTTTCCAACAGTTTCGGTAAAGTTAATTTGTTTATTCTGTTTGCAAAATACAAGTGTAGTTATTGACTTGCACATAAAATTGCTGCATGTATTCTCCATGGAACCACAAGGCTTAATTCACTTTTTTCAATAGATATTGATATGTAGGTTGGGTAGAATATTTTTTTAGAATTTAATTACTTTATTCTATATTTTTTCAAATCTCGTGCTTGATACCTTTGTAACTCAATTAAGAGGTTCATCTTATCTTTAGAGTTAGTAACTGTGGACACGTATAAGAAAATAATGTGTTCTTGTATAATGCACATTTCTGAGAAGGAAAAAAGAACCATAATAGATTACTCTTGAAATTTAGAAAACAATTGGAGTTGTTAATCTTGATTTGAAGCAGCTGTAAGTGTGACTGATTATTGTAAAGCTTTTATTGCTGCCACTACTTACCAAAATTAAGATAATTCCATGGCATGCTTGAAGGAGATTTAGTTTATAGTACATCAGTGAGCTCTAATTTGTTGAGATGGTTATGTTTCTTCCTAAGACATTTAGGAATTCTCAATAGTATGGATTTGAGTTTAATAGAGATTCAGGATGTATATACAACTTTATGATAGTGTATTCATATCTTCTGAAGACGAACTTCTTAAAAATGATGTGGGAGGATTCAATTCTGAGGGATGTTTCAAATGGAAACCACGGCTGCCCATGCAATATTTTGTTCAACTTTATGATTTATTGTTTTTTTTTTAAATTTTGAAAACCAAACCGAACTGGAACAGCAAATAAAAACTAAAAACACTATAGCAAACTCTCATTTGCTGATACAACTCTTCATATGATCGATCTCATCAATTACAATTTACAATTGCTGATATAAACCCTAGGTTACTTCAAATACTCATATTTGAATTAAAATAATCATGTCAACGCCATTCCACATCATGATCATACAGTCAATTTGGGAAACCTCAGAGATCTGATTTTATTTGCCCACTGGGTTGGAAATGATTACAATGCATGAAACAATATTTTATTTTGATTTGAGTCATAAAAGATCACTCACAAAATGTAGATCTGGACATGTCATGAAACCCTCCAATACCTGGTATGAATCGCTGTAGGTCATGGTGGGGAATTTAGGACTGTGGCAGCTGGTAAAATGGTGTAAAGAGTTGCTGCACAGCTCCCCCAAGTCCGATCGAACCCTAGATGCTGGTACACAATATAGAAAGATGACAAATGATTCTTATGGTGTCTATATACTATATGGCTGATGCAATTCAACCCACAAGTGCTGGTATTCCGTTGATTTTGAATAAATGCTATGCAAACAGTGACCAATGTGCATGCAAACCCTTGGAAAATAATTTTTGAATTTTTGTGCAATTGGGTTACCTCCAAAAATAGCGCCAAAACCCTCCAATGATGTTAACCAGCAGTTGGTATGACTGTAACAACTCAGATCTAGCCCTTTAGGATGCCCAAAAATTCATCAAAAATCTGAAACTCAATATACGACCCTCAAATATTTGCTGGTGATGAAAAGATGCTTTTTGCTAGTTAAAAACACTGTAGCGCTACTGTAGTGGCTTTGTAGCAGGTTGAAAAATGTCTTCAAATCCTCAACAAGTCGGCACAATTGTGATGCTTGGATGAAATCACCCAAACCAGGAAACAAGGGTTTTTGTCTTTGATTCAATATGATGAGTTCCAAGAGGGTTTTCATCCTCTAGAAATCGAACACGCCAAGGGTTTTCGTCTTTGGATGCCCTAGATTGAAAAATTGCTCAAATCTGAAAGTAATATGCAAATGATAGCTTCAATGATCCTCAAATGAAGATAGGCACCTCCTTGATATATCTTTCTGAATAGGGCCCTTGGGTTCTAAATTTCCCTCCAAGTATTAAAAAATACTTTTAATTTTCAATTTTATCTATTTATTTATTTATTTTAAGTATTTAATTTTTTTATTTTAATACTAGTGTTTAAAAAACACCTTTTATTTTAATTATAATAATATTATTAAATTGTCCTTAAAATTAGAGATTATTGGTTCCAAACTTAAATAATATTATTAATTATTTTTATTTGAAAAAAGGGACATGATAGCTCAAGTGCAAGTTGGGTTGGATTCTTAGGTTTTCCAAATGGAAAAGGAAGATGAGATGAAGCATATTGATAGAGTTATTAATTATATTTTATCTTGTAAAATGATATTAGCCTCGAGATAGTCAATGAGTTATCTACAGTTCAAACTAATTTTCCTCTCTTTCTATAGCAACTTCTCCAGACAAGGAAGTTCCTCTATCCATAAAAATATGGGGCACTCACTTCAATTTTGTCAACTTTCGTAGCTTTCTATGACAAATTCTCCAACCGCAAAAACTTTAACTATTCTTAAAAATATGAGGTATTTGCTTCAGTTACTAGAACCTCCAATTTCTATTGAAAGGCAGTTTATCAGCTTTTAAGGATGCATTAAATTTTAAAGAATAAATACTATATCGTTTATAATGGTTAATCCATCTAAATACACCACTAAATTGTGATTTTCTTATTTTTAAAATAAAATTTATTTGTAATTATAATTGTTCAAGAGAACAAGCAAATATATGTTTAGGGTTAGTCAATGTGGTACCAAATTAGTGTAGGTCAAGGAAAATCTATACATATTTTAAGGAAATGTTTTGATACTTGAATATTTTGATTAGTGACTTAATTTTGAGCAAATTTGAGCGGCAGCAGGTGTTAATATATTTGTAATGGTGAAGTTTGATAAATATGTTTTTATTCTTTAATTTTGTGTTTATTTTATTTTAAGGAAATGTTTTGATACCTGAATATTTTGATTAGTGACTTAATTTTGTGCAAATTTGAGTGGCAGCAGGTGCTTGAGCTTAAGCTCCCAATTTGTTTATAAGCCATGGCGACTCAGATGAGCAAAAAGAGAAAGGTATGCTTAAGCTCTCAATTTGTCAATAAGCATGGAGACCAGTCCTTGTTTGTTGTGGAACATCTGGTTTGTGGCACTAAATTGATTTTGCTTGCAGTTTGTTGCTGATGGAGTGTTCTTTGCTGAGCTGAATGAGGTTCTTACACGTGAGCTTGCGGAGGATGGATATTCAGGTGTGGAGGTTCGAGTGACACCTATGCGAACGGAGATCATCATTCGTGCTACTCGTACACAGAATGTTCTTGGTAAGTTTTTTTTTCCAAAACTGAGGTAAGCCAATTTTTTTTGGAAGTTTATTTAATTGCAATTTGAAAAACATAAATCTGAAATGCCTCAGGTGAAAAAGGGCGGAGGATTAGGGAATTAACTTCTGTAGTGCAAAAAAGGTTTAATTTCCCGGAGAACACTGTTGAGCTTTATGCGGAGAAGGTGAACAACAGGGGTTTGTGTGCAATTGCACAAGCCGAGTCTTTGCGATACAAGTTGCTTGGAGGGCTTGCTGTCAGAAGGTAGAAACTGTTTTATTTCTATGGCCTTTTTGCAAATTGTCTTTTTTCCAATTTGTTAAAGTTTATTTGCTAGGATGGGACAAATTCTATTTTAAGCTAACTGTAAGATTTATATTTCTGTAGGGCTTGTTATGGTGTACTTAGGTTCATCATGGAAAGTGGTGCTAAGGGTTGTGAGGTGCTTTCCTTGCTTATAACAAATCACCCTGTATTTTTAGCATGTAGGGGCTTTTCACTGTTTTCTAGGTAAGTGTTTGCTGGTGGGCTTTAATGACCAGGCAATAATTTTCAGGTTATAGTAAGTGGCAAACTCAGGGCACAGCGTGCAAAATCAATGAAGTTCAAGGATGGATATATGATATCTTCAGGTCAACCAGTCAATGAATACATCGATAAGGCAGTGCGACATGTTCTTCTGCGTCAGGTAAGATTTTAACGTTTTTAAAGCCTTTGCTTGCTGGGCAAAGCTACAAATCTTTTCTAGATAAGTAAAGATCTGAAATTTACATATGAAAAGTAATGCAATGTAAAAATACTTCAGGTATTAGCATCCATGAATTAGATACCTTTTCCCTGATTGGATTTTCTCATACATTAATCCTTAATTACTGCTGCATATACGCAGTAAAATGTCTAGGTTGGTTTAATATAAGAAATTTGTCTTTTTAACAGAGGCAGTTGGAAATGTTAGTTGTAACTAGATGTAATTTGCGAAGTGTCTGGTTTATGATATATAATTTGAAAGCAAGCTTTTGTGAAAAAAATGAATTACAAATGTTATGCATTTTTTTGCAGGGAGTCCTTGGAATTAAAGTGAAAATAATGTTGGACTGGGATCCCAAGGGAAAGCAGGGTCCCATGACGCCACTGCCAGACTTGGTTACCATTCACACTCCTAAAGAAGAGGAGGAATTTTCCCTCAAACCCCAGCTTGGGAAAGAAACTGAAATAATTGCCTAGGCAGCTTTGTGTAAATTGCATGCACTTCATTTTTGCATTTTTGTTAGTCCTTAAGAAGATTCAGAAATTTTAAATTTGTTCTCAAGATATGCATGCGGATTGAAAATTAATCAGATCTGTTCAGAGTATCCTATTTTTATTATCATTTTTATTCTTGCAGCATTTGTGAAATGTTTGAATGCTGTTTTTGATGTTTTGTAATCCCTGCGTATTTATGGGCCACCAACTTTTTCATGTTCTAGTTAATCAAATTTTATAATTGTTTTTGATACTGCTTAATTCGTCCCTAATTTGTACCTTACCATCTACAGCGAGTGCACTACAATGAATGGATAACTAATCTATCTGTTCAAGAATGTCTATGATCAATAATCGATCAATAATCAGGTCATATTTTTCTTTAATACTAGATGCTATTGAAAAGCTTATTAACAATAAACAGCTTGTCAAGATTTAGTTCAACAATATAGGTAATGCTATTGAATTTTTTCAAGGTTCTTTGATAAACATTATTCCACTCGTTACTATCTTGAAAAAATTATGCAGATTATTTTTCTAAATCAAACAAATGGCAGCTCATGCATTATTATTAATATATAGTTTGACGTAACTTCCTTTTTTATTTATTGAAAAATACATATATTAATAGTAAGAAAATAATGTGCCAGAAAAAAGCCTGAAGTAGGCACTTCCAAACCTAGAAGCCTGAAAGTAACTGTTCAGGTTTGAATAGAAATACAATTAAGTATTAAAAAGAGAAACAAATTAGCTTTAAGATCGCTGAAAGAAACAGTTCTAGGGCAGAATACAAATTACAGTTAAGAGAAAAAAAACTGTTTTCTCCGAGAGTACATAGCACATGCTTTTCCGTAATGATATCAAACATCAAAAGTAAAGATTGCAATTAGCTGTCAGCTGAGACTGCACTACTTTAGCAAGAGTTAATGGGCTGCAAAATAATATTATAAAATATACCATGAATAATCTCTTCCATAGAAGGAAAAACATTAAAAAAGTAGTTTTAGTTTGGAACCTCCAAATATATAAAAGGATACATTGACGAAAATGTTTTGAAATTATATTATGTGATCAGTGTAGCTCTAAAAGAGCTGATTTCTATTTTAATTTTTTGTTAAATATGATGGAAATAAGGGTTATTATTGTTTGTCAAATTTGTTGAGTATGCTTGCAAGTCCCTTTTGATATCTAACTTGTGACAAAAAGGGCATTTGGTGGAGTGAGAAGGAAGAAAGGTGAGATATTCTCCTACATTTTTATAATGATTCATTTTCCATGTTAGAAATTGAGGTTTGGCTTCAGCTTTGGATTTACAAACAACAATGCTCAAGTTCAACTGCTTGTATTCAAACCAATTCACCATCCATTTTATATTTAATCTTGGCTGAATTTGAATTGGGTGGAGGATTCTATAGTAAATTAGTTTGGGAGGTAAATTAGTTTGGGAAGTAAATTATCAATATTATAGCTTGGAAACCACCTCAAATCTTTAAAAAAATTGCATGAAATGGGAGAAGTAAGTTTTAATTGAAGAGTTAAAAGAACATCTTGCACCTTGATAAATGTAATTGGTAAGAGCATTAGACGGTTTGAAGTCATGCTCGAGTTGCTTGTCACTTTTCAAAGTTAATGATATGAACTCTTATATATTCTTGTATTTCATGATTCCTTTTTTGAATAAGATAAGAGCATTGGACAGAAATTAGTTTGCATGAAATGGGAGAAGTAAGTTTTAGTTGAAGAGTTAAAGGAACATCTTGCACCTTGTGAATGTCATTGATAAGAGCATTGGACAGTTTGAAGTCATGCTTGAGTTGCATGTCACTTTTCAAAGATAATGATGTGAACTCTTATATATCCTTGAATTTCATAATGTCTTTTTTGAATAAGTTCTTGCTATGCAATTGAGAATTAGTGGCTAGAGGCCGCCCATGAAAGCTTATCAATCTATTACACCAAATAGATGAAGTATAAAAACTAGTGCCAAGATTAAGATCTTGTCCTTTCCATTCAAGATGAGGACACATGTTGTCAAGGTTTCCATATGCTTAAAAATTGTTTGGAGACTTGAGGTTTGAAGTATTTTGCCATAATGATTTTATCTTTCCACCAATCACCTATGAGGTAGATCCCTTGTGTGAGGGGATCAACCACTCTTAAACCCCCTTTATTTTTTGGTTGAGTACAATAAAGCCATGAAGCAATTCCATTTTCTCCAAAGAAACCCTCTAGCTAATTGAGTTGGTTATAATTGCTTTTTGAAGGAAGTCAACATGATGAAATGTAAACATGACTAGCTATGAGGATTTTGTTGGCAGCTTGAATGCATCCAACTATAGAAATACATTTTTTCAACTAAAGTTTGAGATTGCTTTTTTAATTTATTGATGAACTATTTCAAATAATGAAACTCTTATCCCAAAAGGGATGTTAAGTTATTTTGAAATTACACTATAAATTGTTGAATTTCCATTGTGGGGGAACACAAGAAGGTGGCTAATCAATTGAAGTTATCCAAAATTCAGTTTTATAAAGAAAGAGTTGAGAGCTAGTCATTGAACAAATAGGTCCTAGACATCAAGGGTGTTATTGAATTCTTCTTGAGAGTTTTGATTGAAGAATAAGCTATCATCAACAAAATGAGAATTAAGAGACGCTTCATTGCTAGGTAGAGAGATACCATGAATGAGATTCTGCTTTTTAGCATGATTTGAAAAGGTGTATCGAAGTGCATTAGTTGTGAGAACAGAGGAATGGGGCCAAAAGGTAGCCCTACCTTATTGATTATTGAAGAGGAAAGGTTTGAGTGATTGAACCATTGATTGCTAGGCAAGCATTAACATCACCAAAGAGAAGTTTTACATGTGAAATGAGCTTAGGTCCAAAGCCTAACCATTTAAGCATTTTTAATATGATTTTTCCCTTGATCTTATCATAAGTTTTGTTAGTCCAATTTGATCAAGAGACAATTTTGTCTTGTTTGTTGTGCCCATTCAACTGTTTCCCAAGCAAACACCAAGTTGTCCAGAATGAATCTCCCTTCTATAAATCTAGTTTGCTCGGGCCTTAAGTTTAATCCTTTTAGCAATAGCTCTGGCTATAATCTTGTAGGAGCTATTAAGGAGAGTAATTAGTCTCCACCTTAAGATATTCTCATTTTTTCCTTTAGGAATTAATTGTATTAGCCCTTAATTTATAGGACCTAAGGATCCCTTAGACAAGGCTTCTTTATAGACCTCATAGAAGTTCTACCTAAAAAATGTCCACAATATTTTGAATTTTTTTGCAGTCCAAGACTTTTTGAGTCAATCATATCCTTCAAGGCAACATCAAACTATTTAAGGGTGAGCAAGTGGCCTAATTAAATTTGTTGTTCAAGATCAATCTTATTAGGAATGTGAGTGCCAACCATATCTTCAATTATATCTTGAAGTTGATCTTCTTCAATAAGATCAAGAAACAACTATTGGTAATGTTGCAAGATAGATTTAATATCATCAAGATTGTCATGTTTGTACCCCTCTTGATCATATATAGACATTATTCTTTCTTTAGAGTATTTGTTCTATAGGAAATCAGTGATATTTGAAGTCACTATCATACTCCTCTGTGGGTTGGCGTTGGGTTGGTGTATTATGGCGGGGCTTCAGGTTTCGACTAGTCTGGTGGTGGCTGGAGGTAGTGGGTTGATCAATGGCTCTTCTTCGGGTATGAATGCTCAAAATGAGTCATTTTATGTGGGGTGGGGAGGGCTAAATTGAAGAAAGTGAATGGTTGTTTGCCCAGAAGCCAAGATAGGCTGGTTTTGGTCATTTCTCCTGAATATGTTGTTGATGATGTCTCTTATTGGAGTAGACATGCTCTTATCTGCAAATTTCTTGGGATCTGTATACCTTCGTCAGCTTTGGATGCTTGGATTAGGCATTCATGGCAGGTTGAGGGAGACATGGAGCTTATGGTGGCTGTAAACAATTACTTTGTGGTTGTTTTTTTCGATATGGCTGATAGGAATCGAGTTTTTGAGGGAGGACCCTACTTTTATAATCATGTTGGTTTGTTTATCGAACCTTGGCATATGGGTTTTAATTCAGCTGAAGACTTGTCGTCGAGGGTTCCTGTCTGGGTCCGTCTGCCGTGACTTCCCTTGGAGTTCTAGAGAGAAGTTATTTTACAACGGATTGCTGCTCTTCTTGGCAAGCCTGCTGCAGTTTCTCAACAAACCCTTGAAAAAAAGGTGATTTCTTTTGTTTGGATCTGTGTGGAGATAGATTTGAACAATCTCTTATTGGATTCTCTAGAAATTTGTCTTGGTTCTTTGTCTTGGGTTCAACAACTTGATTATGAATCCCTTCCTTTTCATTGTCAGATTTATCATGAGTATGGGCATCTTCAAAACAATGTCTGAGGATTAACAAAGCTCCTCCTAATTCCTCCCCTTTGTCTTTGGCTCCAAAAGTTGTTAAGGAGGATAAAGGGAAATCTTCCATGATGGAGGGTGCACCGAATAAAGATGGCTTTGTGCCTGTTAAGCCTCAGGCTAAGGGTCGTGGTCAAAAGAGATCATTGAAGGACAGGCAGACTGAAGAGGACTTTAATCGGTTTGAGGTGTTGGACACTTCCACCTAGGAGGAAGGAATCCCGCCGGATGTGCCTTCTAGTGCTGTTGGTATGGGTTGTGATGTGGGGTAGGGAGAAGAGTCTGGTCATGATCTTCATTTCTCAGAGGGTGTGCAAGATCATCTGGTGTCTTTGAATGGTCCTATGCAGAATGATGATGATATTGTTTTGGAAGATTTGGCAAAGGAGGGGCTAGTTTCTAGCAAGAGCAAGGGGTCTTCTCTAGCCTTGGGGGTGCAACAACGCATGCTTATAAAGGGATCATCTGAGCACTGTTCTAAAAGTGGCCTTGAGAAGAATCTTGAGAAGATTAAGCATACTGGAGATTTGTTGGTGGAATTTGGTTCTGTTAAACCCATTGATGCTCACTTTTCTCCATCTCCTCCATGATTGTTCTCTCATGGAATGTAAGGGGGTTGAATAGCACCTCCCGTCAAAAGGCTAGTCATGATTTGGTTGTTGTCCATTCTCCAAACATTTTTTGTGTTCAGGAGACTAAAATTTAGTTGATTTCATGCTTTAGTGTGATTCTCGTATCTGGTACTTTGGTCAATGTCAGTGCATTGGTTCGCAAGGGAGCTCTAGGGATTTGGCTCTTTTTTGGGACCACTTTGGTGGATTTCTAGTCATTCTACTATTTCTATGGTTGCCTCTTCTTTGAAAACGGGTGAGACCATTTTGGTTACTAATGTTTATGCTTCGACTGATTTTCGTGGACTAATCCGACTTTGGGCTCATATAAGGTATGTTAGATCATGTGCTCCATATCTTCCTTGGGTTTTAGTTGGTGATTTGAATTCTGTGTTGAGCTGGGAGGAGAAAAGAGGTGGGTTGCCTTGACTTACACCTGCTTCTGATCTTTTTCGGGAGAATGTGGATTCGCTAGCTTTAATTGATGTTAAGCCTTCCAATGGGGTTTTCACTTAGAATAATAGACAGAGTGGAGAGGAAGCGATTTTTGAAAGGCTGGATAGATTTCTTGTTTCCTATTTTTGGGTGGGAGGTAGATTGGTTACTAGTTCTGAGTTTCTTGATTGGAGGGGTTCTAATCATTGGCCAATTAAACTTTCAGTAACCTCTTTTACAGTTCCTAAGAACCCTCCTTTTAAGTTTTAGCTTATGTGGCTTTGAGTGTCTTCTTTGCATGATCTTATGGCCCAGTGGTGGCGTGATGGAAGCCCTGCTTACAGTACAACTATGCACACCTTTGTTAAGAAACTTCAGTATGTCAAATTTCACCTTAAGAGATGGAATAGGATGAGTTTTGACAATCTTAAGGTTATGAAGAGGAATTCTTAGGCACGCCTTGATGTGATTACTTGCCAAATTCAGGATTTTTGCTTCTCGGATGCTTTAGGTCATGTGGCATCCCAAGCTGCGAGAGTAGTGGGAGCTTCGGGAGGAGATTTTTTAGAAGCAAAAGGCTCAGATTGATTGGCTTCAGGAAGGGGACATGAATACTACTTTCTTCCATCATTTTGTACATGCTCATCGCAATAGAAGTTTTATCTCCTCTCTAGTCAACACGGATGGGATCCACATATCTTCTTTGCAGGCTTTGTTTTGTGAGGCTAGACAGTTTTATTCTGCTCTTTTTTCCAAGGATTCACCCCCTGCTGAAGATGAGGAGAATTTGATCCTTGCTTGCATTCCCTCCCTGATCTCCAAGGAGATGAATGATTTCCTCATACGCTCGATTTCTCTACCTGAATTGGAAGAGGTTGTTTTTGGGATGAACAAAGGTAAAGCTCTAGGTCCAGATGGTTTTTCTATTGATTTTTTTAGGAATTTTGGGATATTATAAGTTTGGATTTGTTGGAGGTTGCCCGGGAATCTCTTTGTAGTAAGTAGATGCTTTGTGCCTTGAACTCTACTTTTCTGGTTCTCATTCCTAAAAAGGAAGGTGTAGATCAACTCGAATTCTTTAGACCTAATGCTCTAAGTAATGTGGTGTACAAAATTATTACTAAATTGATTGTAGAGAGGCTCAAAGTTTGTCTTCCTTTTGTGATCTTTGAGGAGCAAGGGGCTTTTGTGGCTGGTAGACAGATCCTGGATGGGGTGGTGGTTTCTTCTGAAGTCATTCACTCTATGGCTCTATGGCGATTTCTAAGGAGAAGTCTATGTTCATCAAGTTGGATATAGCCAAAGGGAATTCTTTTAGGCTTTGGTTTTAGTCCAAATTGGGTCAGTTGGACTATGAGTTGTGTTACCTCTTCCTCTTTTTTTGTTATTATGAATGGGGAACCTTCTGAGCTTTTTGGGGCTTTCAAGGGCCTTCGTCAAGGAGATCCTCTCTCCCCTTATCTGTTTATTATTATGGATGAGGATCTGGGCAGATTTCTTAAGTCGTGGGTTTCCTAGGGTAGGATCCAAGGTTGGTGTTGGGGAAATGGGCTGCCATAGCTCTCTCATCTTCAGTTTGTGGATGACACTTCTCTTATGGGGAGGGCTCACCTTCAGGAGGTTGTTTCTTTTAGGTGGGCTTTGGATATTTACCTTGCTGCTTCGGGTCAGAAAGTCAATGAGCACAAGTCGTCTATCTTCTTTTTTAATACTCCTCAAGCTATTCAATGATAGATTGCTAATATTTTGAGGTTTCAGATTGGGTCTCTTCCCTTTGTCTATCTGGGAATACCTCTTTCTATTGGTAGGAAGCCCAGGTCTTCTTGGCAAAATTTGCTTGATAAGTTGTGCAGTAAAGTCACTCATTGGACTCATTGTTGATTTTCTACTATTGCAAGAGTGACTCTTCTGAAGTCTATTATCCAGGCTCTCCCTATTTACATGTGTTTTGTTCAAGCGGCTCCTTTGTATTTCCTGAGGGAATTTGATTCTCTCTCATGACAATTTCTTTGGAGTGGTAACTTCCAGTCGGCTAAGTGGAGTCTTGTTAAGTGGGAAATGGTGTACAGGCCACATAAAGAGGGGGGCCTCGACTTAGGTTCTGATTTTTTGAATGGGAAAGCTCTTGCAACCAAGTTATATTGTCGTTGGTGTACTAGTCAGCATTAGCTTTGGACACGTATTCTCACCCACAAGTATCTTAAGGATGTTAACACATTTGATGTTCCTTGGTTCCCTTTAGAAGGAAGGGGATCTATGATTTGGCATACTTTGAAATCAGGGGCTCAGTTGGTTAAGAAGAGGATTTTTTGGATCTGTCATACATGTTCTCAGGCTCTTTTTTGGTGGGATTCTTGGGATGGTCATCCTCCTATTCTTTCTTCTTACCCTCACCTCCAACCTCTTTGTGATCATTTCTCTGTTGTAGGTTGGAATACGGTTGAGCATTATAGGACTGTTCAAAATATTGAACTAGCTGCTAGTCTTAGATGGAAGCGCTCCTTGCATTGGCTGCTAGGAGGGTTAGAGGAGGATAGGAAAGAGTTGGCTCAGATTCTTGCATCGTGTGAATGCAATTCCATGGAGGGGCAGGATGTCTTGGCTTGGAGTAACAGTGATTTATCTGGTAAGTACTTTGTTTCAGCAGGTTATGGAGAGTTGGTTAGGGAAATGTTTGTGGACACTGAGGTTCCTTGGTGGAAGCACGTGTGGAACAAATTTTCTTGGCCCAAGTCTAATTTTTTTATGTGGCTGGTGGTCCAGAATCGATGGCTTACTTGGGATAACTTGTGCAAGCAAGGGTTCCAGGGTCCCTCTATGTGTGTTTTGTACTGTAATAGTGAGGAGAGTGTCTCATCTCTTCTTCCAATGTTCCTTCTCTAGGAAGATTTGACACCTATGGTGGGGTGTGTAGAACCAGGCTTGCTGGCATGTTTCTTCTTTGGTAGAGTTCTTTGCCTGATGGGGGAAGGCCCCTATTAAGACCTCTTTTCTTCAAGTTACTTGGGCTCTTGGACCGACCTTTATTATCTGGCATATTTGGCTGGAGAGGAATCACATAATTTTTCAAGATGTGAAGATGGTTGTCCAACTTTTGTGGTGGAAAATTATTTATTCTTTGGGAGAAACTATTTCGGCTAAGTGTGACTTGGTTGAGGGTGTGGATCTGGGAGATGTTTCTTGTTGCACTCATCTCAACCTTCCTCTTCAGAGGCATGCTGCTCAGGGTGCTAGCCAGATCATGAGAAATAGATGTTGGCATCCTCTTCGGAAGATAAATAGGGAGGGGCATTGGTGTCCTCCTCCTCAGGGTGTGTTGAAAATCAACACAGATGGTTCTTCTTGAGGAAATCCTGGTCATGCTGGTATTGAGGGTGTTGGGCGGAATATTTCTGGGACTGTTGAGTTTATCTTTTCTGCTTATAAGGGTTGGTATACTAACAATGTGATGGAGGATCTTGCCATTTTATGTGTTGTGGAGCACAGTTGCACTCTTAGGTGGAGACAAATCATTTTTGAATCCGATTCTCAGGTGCTGGTGACTTTGCTAAAGAGGCAGCAGTTAGAGGATGTCAGTTGGCATTTGGCTATAATTATAAAATAGATTCTTATTATGTGTGCTTCCTTGGAATTTGTTACTTTTTGTCACATTCCTAGAGAATGGAATGGGGTTGCAGATTATTTGGCTCAATGGGCTTCTGATCATTTGCAAAATTGAAATATTGTGGAAAGGGGTCAATTACCCTCGGATTTGTCATAAAAGTTGGACCACTTAGTGGAGATAGAAAGGGGTGTGTAATGCCCCTGCTTTGTATTGCTCTATTTTGGTTTGAATAAATTTTTACCCCTCTTAGTTTAGAGTATTTGTTCTTGAGATAATTAAAAAAGAATTTTTCTCCCTTGTCTCCTTTCATCCAGTGTAGCCTAGCCCTTAATTGAGCTCCTTGACCTTGATAAAATTAAAATCTTGTAAGTTTCATTTCATCAACAATAACATGCTAAAGAGAGATGTTAAATGGTGCTAAATTTAAAACAACTATTTTTTTCCAATTGATATCTTAATATTTTTTCCATTTTGGATCTCTTTTATCCATTTTTCCCCATAAGATTTTAAGAAAGTAGTGCAGCGGATAATAGCATAATTCCACCATTGTAACCAACCATCATTTTGGTGAGGTTTGGGGGCATCATTCCAAATGGAAATCAGAGAGGAAAAGCCGATGAGTTGGTTAAGGTGAGAAGTGTTGAGCTTGAAGGGCAGACTAGTGGGGTGGAATGGGAAAGAAGAGAGATAACATGTCAACAAAATTGGGAGGTGATATGAGAGAGGAAACAACATCAACATTAATAAGGGTGTTTTGTGAAGAGGGGACAATGGAAGGATAATCAACTATAGAAAATCTATTCAGATGGATAAGCTTTCTTAATTCACCATCTCTTGAATTAGACCAAGTAAACCAATGATGAAAATAAGAATCTCTTTTGTTAGAAAGGAGGTAAAAAACTCCCATGGTATTCTTGGTTAAGTCCAAGCGTCAAATTATTTTTGGGAGAGTTTATGAGGACTGAACCAATTCTATCATGGTGGTTTTCCACCATGTTAAAATCACCTCTCATACCCATTTAGTCGTTGGGAAGTTATTGATGCAGGGGCATCTTGGGTGCAATCTGGCAATCTTGCATCAACCTTTTTTTAAATGTTTTATGTTTGTTTTATTTTCAATAAATTGTTTTGCAGGTCTAGTGAATACTTTTTTACTATCTGGTTAATAGTTTTATTGTTATTTATAGAAACCAAGAGCTCAATTACAATTACCTTGTGGGAATTTAATTTTAAATATTCCCACACATATGGGGTGTTGGAATTGATAGAGGACATATAATTTGAATTCAAAAAACAATTATGATAGGTCAACAGGAGTTATGAAGGAGCACTCAAATTAGATGCCTTGCAAGTTGATTTTCTTACACCGATGGCCGAAAAATAATTAATTTATTTCATGCAGATTCCAAGTGGTAACAAGGAAAAAATTTAAATGTAAAATGGACAAATAAGGCATGGAGATTGAGGGGAACCATCTTAGAAACTTCTAGGCACCATAATTGATGATTTATGCCATTTCAAGTAATAAAATAATATTATTTTTAAATTTGGGCATGGTATTTTGGGGAATACTTTAGAAGCATCAAATGTGGCATCCAAAATGAGTTACATCATTTTGAAATGTTGAAAACATATTTAAGTTGAAAATCCAAATTTTTTTAGCTCATTCGAGACTTGACAAGATGGAGTGAAGATGTAGAGAAACATAGAAGAGAAACATGCAGCTATGGAGGCATCTTGTATAAAAATATACAACACATTTGAAGTGTGTTTGTAGGTGTGTGAAGGTTGAGAGTTGAAGAAAAATTTGATTCTACATTGAGTTGTTTAGTTGTTGTGAAGTTTCATAGCTCCAAGTAGCAATCAAGTTGCATTGTTTTTCTTTGTAGTTCGAATCCAAACATGTTTGTATGTATAGCTAATGTATAACAACCCTTGTTGTTGTAGATGAGATTTTGAGACCCCTATTTGATTGTACTTTCAGGTTTGAATTAGTTTGGTTAATAAATTGAAGCAACATTGTTACATCCAATTTGTGTAGTTGTTAAGAATGTAGTTGTTGAGTGAGTAAGCTTTTGAGGGGAGTTGAGTGCTATTGTTTGCTAATTTGAATGATGTTTTGTAGCTCTTTCTGATATAGTAGAAGTTGTAATCATATTTTAAAAATTTAATGGAGTTGCTTTCATTTCATATTTATGCAAAAATCGCAATTGTTGAGCATGATTGCTTTTGAAGGAGAGTACCCTTCGTAGGAGATTTAATTTGTTTTCATAATGTGTGTGATGGGATTACCCTTGCATCAATTGGTCAGAGCATGTGTGTGTGTGTGAGGGGAGTACCCTTGCATCAATTATTGACCATCCATTCCGATAATTTGATTCAAGATGAGGAATTATTGGGGGAATATATGGAGAAAAGATCAATAGATCTTCCTTGGAACAATAATAAGCACCACATATGATTATTATTTGGATCAAATTCTGAAGAAATAATAAATTTATCTAACCAAGATGCAATTCCTAACACTGCAACCCCACTTCCCTCAATATGAAGAGTGGTTTTAAACCAACCATCTTGCCATAAGGATTGAAGGGTAAGTTGGAGGCAGTTTTCTCCAATTTTGACTTCTTGCAAGAAAGTTACATCTGGCTTATGGACTTGGAGAGCTTTCTTAACATGAAATTTTCTTGAGGGGATAAATAATCTTTGAAATTCCATGACATTACAAAAAAACTCATTTAATTTTGGGTAGGGAATCCATATCCTATGAATCCAGATCTTTAAACTGATTCTTCTATAAGGAGTCTTATTGCTTAAGTGGAATTATTTCTCTAGTGAGGTCCTCAACAAGGGATATATATCTTTATTTGAGAGGGCTTGGGGAGGGTGATCTAGCTCTATGAGAAGCGATTTGATTCCCATAGCCTTGTAGATTCGAGATTTCCTTTCTTTTCTTGCCAATCCTCCATCCTTCCTCAAGGATGGCTTCCTTGTAAGTTGTAGGATTATTTGAATGAAAACTTGGTGTACGTGAGTGAGGAGGGGTATGTAGAGGATTTTCCATAGGAGAGGAATGAAAAGCTAGGGAATTAGAGGAGGGTCTTGAAAGAGAAGGAGAAAGGGATGGTGAGGGTTGAATGGAGGGGGAGAAGGGGAAACAACACCATGTGGGTGGTTATCACAAGAGCGATAAACAAGACCAATAGAAGCAGAAGATAATGAGGAAGGGGTGGAATTGGCTTTGGGTTTACGAGCATGTCAATCTCTAATTATATGTCCTTCTTTGTGGCAATAAAAATAAGCATTAGGTTTATTAAGGTAGGAAATGGGTTGAGAAAAACTAAAGCTTGGTCCAACAAGTTGAAGGGTATTAGGTAGTGTTTGGTTCATATCAACTTCAATGCAAGCCTTAGGATGAACACAAATCCTTGAGTACTTATCTGCATTATTTTTACACCATAAAGCTTTGACGTTCATTGGGTTGCTATGTCTTTAAGAAATAATACAAAATTCAAATTCAAAAGGGAGAATTCTGCCCACATTGGATAACAAGACTTAGAGGCTCCCTTAGGGTGGAAGTCAAAATACCATGCTTTTAAATAACAAACTTGGCCACATATTATCCAAGAACCATATGCAGGGCTTCTTGAGCATGTTCAATTGAACAAAATGTGCATGAAATGTAACCCTTTCCAAGACCTCTGATAGATTCTATTATCCAACCCCAATTTTTCTAATGTGTTTTTGCCCATTTATAGAAATCTCACTCAGAAGAAACTCCTCAAAGGAAAAATAAAATGATATGATCTTTGCCTACAATCATCAATAACATATATAACCTCATCAGGGAGAAGGCATTCAAGAATCTTACCTCAATTTTTAGCTTCTTGAGGTTGGGGGTGATTGGTAGAAACTCCTTTTTTTGACTGAGATTTTAACTGCTTATTCTCCTCTTCATCAGATGTTTTCTTTATTTTTATTGCAAGAATACCTAAATCAATGCAGTAGGATGAAGAGGGTCATTGGCTTAGGCTAGGGTTTGGGTTATTTTATGATGGCTAAATAATTATTTCTTCCATGATATTTTCATTTGACTTAGGGAGTGCTAGTATTAGGGTTGTGAGGGAATTTGTTCCATTTTCCAACTTTTTGGAGATAAAGGGACGTTAGAGTTCTTTTGGGCGTGAGTAGGGTTTCTCCTGCATTTTTTTCTTCATTAACATGATGAAATCTCGATTGCAAAAAATACCTCTATTTGTCACTGGTTTATTATGGGTTCAATGCATCTAAAGGTTTGTTCCCTGTTTGCCTCTCTACTATATTAACTATATTTGACTTATGTCCCTTGTATGTTTCTTTATTCAAAATGTACACACTATTATGATATCCACATTAATTCGTTTGTCTTTTTTTTTGAGTTTTGTGAATATGGAGGGTTTTAAGTATGACCCTTGATTATAATTTTATAGAAGTATCTTTGGATTTCTAGGGCTTGAGCCCATGATTAGTAATTCTAAGGGTTATCTGTTACAAAAAATTTAGATCCATTATATGAGTTTAACAATGACTAATTTAAATAATATATTTTTTACTAAGGTTATCATTTTATTTGTTTTACAAAAGAACACTATTCACAAACGTTTTTCTGACTACAAAATGCACAAAATAAGATAGAAGACATCTTGGATTTGATAACATAATATAATTTGTTATGGTTTTATTGAAATTTCATGCCCCCTTATATGGCCCATTATTAAAACTCGATCTGAGAGATCTTATATCGTCATCTTGTATGAACTATGCCTTAAAACCCAAAAATGGATGTGTTAGACTTTTCGAGCTTTCGAGTCTTCAGTTGTCTGCATACTCACTTTATCATCTCTATCACTTTCGAGTTCCTACCTCTTTAACCCCTTCTTTCCATCGCTTTCCCAAGTAGAAATGTTTGGGTTTCGGTCATCGACCTTAACCCTTAACCTTTATCGCTTTCCTTTCTAAGCCATGCCCGTCTTCTTACCAATCTCCGATCCCCAATGTCTTACTTTCAACTTTCGGTGATCAGGTCATCTGTCTATCATTTGTCTTGTCTTTGCTATAAGACATAAGTGTTCTTTCCAATCCCCGATCCCCAATAATATCTTCGATCTTTGGCAGTCGGGTCTTTCTTATATCTTTTATCTTATTCTTATAATAAGAAATAAGCCTTCCTTCTGATCCTCGATCCTCAATGTCATATCTTCCACCTTTGATGATTGGGTTTGACTTCTGACATAAGCTATCTTTCAAGGATCACAGTTTTAATGTTCTTCATGCCACCTTCTTGATAATGCGGTATACAATAGTTCCGTCACTCGATGTCTGACATGGGTTTTTCTCTTCAAGGTTTCTGGATCATAGATGTTCTTCTCTTCGGATTTTTGACAAGCATTTCCTTGCAAGCCCGATGTCTGATGTTCAATGGATGTGACCTTTTAGGGTTGCAAACCATTTAATGTTTAATCCAATGATTGGTTTGGGGACGAAGATCCGATAATGTTCTTGGAGGCGTGTTTTCAAGCCGTAAATGCCATTAATGCCTAGCGACTCTCCTGAAACATCGAATCTTAGTTTCGAAGGCTATGAAGAGGGAATTTAATGCTTTGAGTGTGATTATGGGAGAGGATTGCGGTGACCATACTTCATTTATGATCTATAGGTGTCCTTTCTATCGATTTTCCATGCTTAGATCATGTTTTTGGTGGGTGATCTCATCCTTCTACATGCATATTTAAGAGTCATCAATGTAAAGGCATGGTGGAGGTTCAAAGAATGTTGGATACTCTTCTTGGGAATGTTTTTGAGTTTCTCTCTTGTATATAGGGCACTCTTGCGCTCATTGTAAGGGGTTCTTCTTGGGTTCTTCCCTAGTTTTCTCTCGCAGATACATGTATACTCTACATTTTTTGCAACTGTAACACTAGCCTATGCCTCTCTGTCAATAAAAAAATACTATCTTGCCTTCTCTCACATCGGATGTGTTGTGTAAAATCTTGTTTTCTTTGTATTCAAATGAATGTTTCTATGTTTCTTAAGGTTGAATTTTGTGTTAAATATGTCAAAAAAATCTAACTCTGGAGAAATATCTTCCCTCTTAGTGTATGCTAAACCCTAACCTTCATGCGATTTCCAGGGAACTGGTATAATAGAGAGTTGTGTGAGTTTATTTGTTAGTTTTGTTGATATTTTGTGCAATCATAGGTAGGAAGAAACATCTCTAATCTTGGTGTATCACCTCCCCTTCCCTTTTATGCAATTATTTCTCCCCCTTTTCCTTTGTGAGCTGGTAGAATAAGATTAGTGATAAGATCTCATATGCTGGGTTGGGCAAACATATTTGGACTTAGTTTAGAAAAGGAAGCTCGCCTTCTCCAAAGATTTAACCTCAAATGCAAGGTCCCACACCTTGAGGTTATTTCTATTGTCATTGGAATGCTGGGCCTATGTTCAACATGGTGCGATTTCATGTGACAACAATTTTTGGCACGCCCCATTAGGACCAAGTTTCGTGAGCTTTACATCACTCACTAAAAGATTTGGTGTGTTCTCTAGTGCAAATTTCCTTTTAAGGTAGTTCTCCAACACCATGGCGACTATGATAAAATTTACTGGTTCAAGCAGTGTATGTTCTTTCCACCAGCCGTGACAACTTTTTTTGGCACACCTGGTGGGATAGGTTTAATGAGCCTTAATTCATTTTTCTAAGAAGATTGGTGTGTTTCTTAGCAGTTACAGTCATTGAACAATCATACAAGCACTTGGAAACTACAATTTCAAAGTTGGGTGACTCTGCTGGTATTTACCCATTTCCTTTGGTTGAGTAAACCTCTACTCTTGTTTTAAATATTTGCAAAAGTTTTTTCTCTCCATATGCTCAAATATGTCAAGCTATTATGGACAACCTATTTCCACTCCTTTTCATGAAAATGCAAATTTAACACCTCCCTACCAACAATATCAAGTGAGAAGTGTCACCACTTTTGCTTCACAAAACCCTCTGTAGTGGGCTAAATTATTCCTTTCTAGATGCTTACCTCCCACCCACCCTTGTTCAACCTTCTTGGAAACCTTCACATTCTTATCAAAAACCCCACGAGGCTTATTATTTTGCAAACCAAAATTATTACTCTCCTTGTCAGCCCAAAAATGCTGATAATATGGTGATGAGTGAAATCAAAAGCAAGATGTTAGAACTCACTAAGCTGGATGATATCAAGAGACAAAAAGAGTTCAATTTACAATAGAAGGAGTTGGATTACCAAGCCTACCAAGGAAAACAAGACTATTTTCCACAATAGGAGGATCTTGTACATCAAACTCATTTTCAACAACAAGAGATGAAGGCTCTGTGGAGATATGAGCAACAAACGAAGGTCCAAAGAGTGTAGCATGAGGCTTGTCTTTCAAACAAGATTTTTGTTGAAGAGGAGAAAATGAAACTAATTCTTGCACAAGCACAAAGGAAAAAAATCTAGTCAGCCTCTTACATTCTGGATCAACCTAGTAAGGAGGAGGTCCGTAAGTTCAAATTTCCAAGTTTCAAGAAAGTTAAGCCTCTTGAACTTTCCAGTAAGCCTCTTGAATCATCAAGAAAATCTCCTATATAAGAGATTCCAAATTTTAAGATCCTTCATCCCTCACAAGAGCCTATACATGTGCAGGCTCAACCTATTGTTCATGATGAACAACCCCCTCCAAAATCCCAACAAGCTTTTCAAAGGCTTTTTGATCGCTTTGGTCTTCTTGATAATATTTCACTTTATAAAGGTGGACCTATTGTTTGGAGGGTTAGCTAGTCGGAAGAAAAAAATATGGAGATGTTCTAGGCTGAGAAGGAGCAACTTGTTGTTTGTGAGCCTTCATATGCTTCAAGAATGAATGTTTTGACTTATTGCAAGAAAAAATTGAAGATGATTAGTCGCAGTAGCAAAACACTGAGCAAGTAGGAAATGATGATGAAGGAGAGGAATTAATCTTCCCATTTGATAAGCCTCCTCGTTCCATGATAACGAGGAGGAGATTTTACCTATGCCTGCATCAGTAGAAGCCTCAAAACAATAGGAGTCTAGAACTTGAAAAGCTGGAGTGAGGATGATACAATGATTTGGAGCAACAAGCTTTCTTTTCTGATGTAGGGGATGAAGGTCCCTAATTTGTTGAAGCTTTCAATTCCTTGGAGGAGGAGATCTTAAAGAGTTAGGTTGTAGCAATAGAGGGCATAGTTGACAAGTTAGGTGATAGGCCTAAGGTTGTTGCATCCAATCACCAAGAAAGGAAAGAGTTTGCATTTTGGTCTAATAAGCTACCTTCTTTCTTTGGAAAGGATGAAGAAGATATGCACATTCCAACATCATTTTTTTTTTGGAGCACCTAGAAGATACAAATGACTATGACAAGGTGCTGGTCCATGAGGACGAAAATAATGACAACCTTGTTTTACAAAATGGAGAAGTTGACATATCTAAGGTTGCTAGTCAAGATGAACATCATATCAGGTTGAATTTTCTACTTCATAAAATTGACCCTTATGTGTCTATGTTTCCACATGAGAGCTATTATGAACTCAAACCTAACCCCCTTATGCCTAAAAGCAAATAAGAGTTTGAAGAGGATCTCTTTTGGGATGACTTAGAGATTTTTTGTTCAAACTTGAATATCAAACCATCATCCCTTGAGGAGGGAATTTGTGAGAAACGTATACATGTGGAGGTTAGTGGTTATGAAAATAACTTACCCTTGTGTAAGGAGAGTTCTTTTTCCTCAACAAAAGGTTTTCTTCTTGATGCTAACCTGTTCCGAGAGAGTTTCACCCCTACTGCTGTATTTTCACCTAAGGCACTACTGTCATAAGAATTTGAAACTTACATTATATGGCTTGCCTACAATGATAAAGTTTACAGTGAAGTGATTCTTCACCATATAGATAGTGTGTGTAGTTCCTTACATACAAGAAAATGTTTTTAGTAGTTGTAGCTGGGTGAAGAATGCGGTTATGGTTTGAAGGAGATCAACTCCTTCAAAAAGGTTATCTTTGACAAATGCAAATTTTGTAATTTACATTTTTGTTAAAATCATGTACATATTAGCATAGTTGCTACTTTTCCAAGAAGTGTGGCTACACATCCCTGCATTCTCCTTAAGGGAATGTATTCTCCAGATATTTTGTTCTTTCCTCAAAGTGTAGGATTGCACATGTTTTGTTGTGTTTTTCTAAGGAAGGCCCATTGCTACAGTTGCCCCTTTTGACTATGAGTCTAATGGACTGATAAGGCCTTTAAATTCCATGATTAACAGTTTGCCAAAATGTTGACATTTCATGCCCCCTTATATGGTCCATTAGTAAAAACTGATTTGATAGAGCTTATATGGGCCATCTTGTATGAACTATGCCTTAAGAAACCCACAAATGGTTAAGTGTTGGACTTTTTGAGCTTTTGGGTTTTCAATTGTCTGCATACTCACTTACCATCTCTACCTCTCCCAAGTTCCTACCTCTTTAACCCCTTCTTTCAATCGCTTTCCCAAATACAAATGTTTTGTGTTTCGGTCATCAACCTTAACCCTTAATCTTTATCACTTTCCTTTCTAAGCCACGGGTCTTCTTTCCAATCTCCGATCCCTGATGTCTTACTTTCAAATTTAATAATCGGCTCATCCCTCTATCGTTTGTCTTCTCTTTGTGATAAGACATAAGTCTTCTTTAAGATCCCCGATCCCCAACAATATCTTCGATCTTTGGTGATTAGGTCTTTCTTTTATATTTTTTTCTATTCTTATGATAATACATAAGCCTTCCTTTCGATCCTCAATGTCATATCTTCAGCCTTCGCTGATTGAGCCTCCCTCTTATCTTCCATCTTATTTTGTGATAAGACTTAAGTCTCCTCCTCGATCCTTGACATATTCGTTTCCTCCACACTCTTTCACATTTTCTCCAACCTTTTGGATTTCGCTTTCTTCGTCCCCTTCTTCCAGCATGTGGTGGGCCTGATGTCTAACTTTCGATAGAAGCTACCTTTTGGGGATATGTCATTAATACATAGTGACTCTCCTCAAATATCCAATCTTAGTTTCTAAGGCTACAGAGAGGGCATTTAATGCTTTGAGTGTGATTTTGGGAGAGGATTGTGGCGGCTATACTTCATTTCGGATCTACAGGTGTCCTTTCTACCGATTTTCCATGCTTAGATCATGTTTTTTGTGGGCGATCTCATCATTCTACACACATATTTAGAAGTCATCAATGCAAGGCACGGTGGAGGTTCAAAGAATGTTGGATTCTTCCTGGGCACATTTTGAGTTTCTCTCTTGTATATAGGGAACTCTTGTTCTCATTGTAAGGGGTTCTTTCTGGGTTCTTCCCTAGTTTTCTCTTGCATATACATGTCTACTCTGCATTTTTTGCAATTGTAACACTAGCCTATACCTCTCTATCAATAAAAATTTCGATGACCTTCTCTCACATCAGATGTGTTGTGCAAAATCTTCTTGCCTTTATATTCAAATGAATATTTCTCTGCTTCTTAAGGTTGAATGTTGCGTTAAATATGTTAGCAAAATCTAATTGTGGATAAATAACTTTCACTCTTAGTTTATGTTAAACCTTAACCTTCGTGTGATTTCCAGGGAACTGGTATAACATAATTGTGCAAATCTATTTGACAATTTTGTTGATATTTTGTGCAATCACAAGCATAAAGAAACATCTCTAATCTTGGAGTATCACCTCCACTTCCCTTTTATGCAATTATTTCTCTCCCGTTTCCTCTATGAGCTGGTAGAATAGGACTATTGATAGGATTTCATATGTTGGGTTGGACCAACATATCTACACCTAGTTTAGAAAAGGAACCCAACTTACTCTAGAGATCTAATCTCAACTGCAAGGTCCCACACCTTGGGGTTATTTCCATTGTGTCATTGAAATGTCAAGCCTATGTTCAGTAGGGTGCAATTTCATGTGACAATAAGTTCTTTTAGAGTTAATTAGTTATTTGGAATAATTTTAATATACTTATTATTAGAGTTAAAAATATTTTGGGATATGCAAAGATATTAAATAAGGGTAAATAAACACTAAATCACAACATATGATAATTCAGTAAGAATTTTAAGGTAAAATATTAATGCAATAATTTGGATAACATAATCACTCAATACAATTAGATATAAAATTAAAATTATACATACATATATGTGATTTTAAATATCTTTTGACATTAATAGTTTCAATATTTATTTGAATCAAATCACTTGGTTCAACCACTTTAGCTCTAGGAAAATTTTAGTGGCCTTGGTCTTCATAGTTATGGTACACTATAGGAGGAATGATTCTTATTTAGAACACATGCAAAACATGCACAAAACTAAGCAATTGCTTGACACAAAGTCTTGACTAGAACAATTTCAAGTGCACTTTGTACCATGAGTTGGACATACTTTGTATGTCCTTTTTCCAATGCTTATGGCTCACCAAACGACCATTTTCTTGAGTTATTTCCATGCCCTTTCCAAGTCCCACATAAATGCTTTACATAATATTTTAAGAAGTGGTTTCCAAATTGTTATACCTTTTCATAAAGATTGACTTTAATTATCATATAATAAATATAATTGTTTCTTTCTTTGAGAATATTCATTAATTATTCCTATTTTAATTAAAAGGTCATAATAATCTCCATTTTTCTATCTCCCTTTTAATTTCAATGGGTTATTTCATGGAAAAATAGTTTCTTTTCACTTTGAAGAAAAAATACTATAATATCTACTTGAGATGATTAAAAAGAAATATTTAAAAATAATCAGAACAATGAACAAGTCACACCCAATTTATTATCACCCTTAAATATGTCATTAAGCTCATGTTAATACTGTCAACAACTACTCCTTCAAGACCTCAATCAAATAGATAAAACTTAGAGAAATCGACAACTATACCCAATATATATGAACCCCTTAACATGTTACTAAATATTGACAACAACTAGTCCTATTAGTTTTGCATCTTTACATTTAAATTCCCTTATGTTTCTTATACACAGATAAAAGATTCTCGCATACTAACATAACTAAATAATATATTAGTTTCAACTTGCTAAGAATGTAGCATGAGTTACTCCATCGAATCATGATATCATATAGGGGAGATGACCCAGTAGTTGAGTACCCTAACTTCGTGCTTCTCAAAATTTTACGTGGAAATTTCAAACCACTCCTAATTTTTTTTACAACAGCTTACTTGGCAAGTCCCCTGCTTTAAATAAGGTTTCAAGGCCACATCATCAAATATGATGCCATACCAACATGCTTTTTGTTGAGGTGTCCAAAAAAACCCAAAAAAAGGCTGATAGTTGTGCACTAAGTCATGTTATATTTGTGTGTTGATGTGGCATCACATAATTTGTTGCTTTTTATATCTAAGGAATACATGTCATTCAATTATGAATACTCATCTTCAACACTAGCAACTTTAATGTCACAACTATTGATACAATAGTATTAAAAATATTGGACATTAAATCAACAAATAGTATAACAACTATTGAAACATGCTCAACTATTGAGTCCTTTCTCCTAAGACCTAAACTACTCATGCACTAATAATAACAAACAAAAAGATATCTTTAACCTTTAAATTTTGGGAGTTGTTGAAAATCTAACCAAAGTCCGATGCTTACTCCATCAGCCAACAGAGGCAGACTTTGCAAGAAATGAGAGGACATCTACAAACAAAAATGGAACCAAATTTGCATGCATCTACAAACTAAATAAAAGATTAAAGGCATCACACACCAAACATTGTTTGGCCGTCCATATCCAAACAACAACACCCCATATGCAATAAGGAAAGACCATTACAAAATTGTTTGTAAAATTTTACAAAGTTACATTATTTTATTTCTTCAGACATTGAATGAATGAATGTTTTTAATACCAGTCAGTCTATGGGACTCATGAAATGAATCTGAAACTGTCTTTGCCAAACAAAACAACTGCTGATGCCACCAATTACTTCTTGTTGTTTTCCAGCTCTCTGCCAATTTTGTTTCTTCTAGTGTATATTTTGATCAGGTAACTTGCAGTTTTAGCAATCTTCTCCTCTTCAAACAAGGCCGCTAACGATTTGACTTTAAGTAAATCCGTGTAACTGTAATGGATGTCCTCATAAGCCTTACACTGCATAATGTAGTGCCACCTTGGTCTCCACTAAACCCAAAGAGTAGAAACAACAAATCATATCTGCCAACACCTCTTTGAATATTTTCCATCTTCCCGTTTCACATCTAAACCAACGAATGTAGAAAGAGCGAGTCTATGGCACACTCACAAGGTCCCCTCAAGTGTTATAATCAGCCATGGAAACACCTAACTATAGGTGAACTTTGCTTGATTGCTCTTCCTATGGCTTAAAATACTCTTAGGCCCCTACCCACTATCACTTGCATCCATTGATGCCCTACATTACATTCGGGCTTTCCTATCTCTGAAAAATGGTTCCAAGGCCATCCAAGAATCCCCCAAAATCAGAAAAAATAAATGTGTATTATTACGCAGCGCTGCCAAGATTGCAAAGCATCAAGACACTTACAGCACATCAAGACAATAGGACACCATTGCTCAGCATTGAATACACGGTTGGTCAAGTAAACTCACAAAACAAATTAGAAATTTATGTCGATGTAACACAATCTTCATTGGATCAGTTAACTTTGTTAGAACAGGGGATAAGATCAGCCCAACAATGCAGAACTTGCAGCAATAATTCCACAAATTGGGATCAATTTAAATTCAATTTCCAACCATTAGCTATGATCAATTTAAATTCAATTTCCAACCATTAGCAATATACCCAGTCCCTCAAAAACATTAAACTAGTTGCTCTGCCTTCTTATCATCCTTAAGCCCTTTGCAAGAATGCTCTATTTGAGAGACCCCAAAACAAATTTTAAACCAGTAAACTTCTAAAGCTCACCCCCTTGCTGTTGTGCTGGAAGGAAATAAAAGAGCCATAAGGCTACTAAATTTTTGCCTCCATACAAAATTTATCTACTTGTGTTGGAAGTGCCATGAAAAATGACATTACTTGCTTAAAAATGCTTAGGCTTTCATGGTTTCACATTTTATTGCCATGTAGGCTTTAAATAGAGCTAAGTGAGCATATCTTTAAAAATCTCCTACAAGCGACACGGGCCATCCCTCCTAATGAGAATATTTAGAACTTAAAAAATAATCCCATGTGGGCCTTGCCTCTCTAAAACATTAGAGTAAATTGTAAAAAAATATAAGCTAGAGTTTAATGGTAGGGTCCACAATAATACATGGCCTCCAACTAGATTTGGCAATTAGCTTTGGTCTAAAAGACCAATATAAATCGCTCCATAACTCTCAAGTGTACGGAGTAAACATTGAATAGTATGGCTTGAGTGTGGGAAAGTACATAATCCAAAAATTTGGATGCAAGCCAATAAGAAGTATGTTCATTGGTGTAAGAGTATTTTAGAAAAAAAATATTGTATTTCATTATATAATGTGGCAGGAAATTAGAGTTCTATAATAGTTCGCAAACATCATATCTAGATCTCATGAGTTTTGGATCAGAATGCATAAAGTTATCATTGTTAGAAGATCATAGTTCATAACATTTAACATATAGTCCATCAAATGAAGTTTGTGGAACCTTTTCATACCTTGCTACATTTAGCCCAACATATCTCAAGGTAGCATGGGACTCGAGGGCCCTTTAGTTAGAACCGCATTGATTTTCTTCAACACCTAATGCTTCACCAATAGACTTTGCCTGATCTACATGTTACACTAGACATTGAGATTTGAAACACCTTGTGGCCAATGCAAACTATTCCTAAAAGGTTGGAGTTGATATATAATCACCTATGAAATTCATTTAGAAGACATAACACTAGAAAGAATTTTGATTGAGGAAATATAATCAAGAATTAATCTTAGGAAGATAAGATTAGTGAGTCGGTTTGTAATAGTAGCAATAGAGTGGTAATAGTTGTATGTAAGTTGGTAATAAGCACGTGGTGGCCCATGAGCCAGTCTATATTTGTAATTTTCATGTGATCAACTAATGAGCTAGTTGTAATCATTTTGTGATCTTGAACCAATGATAAGTTGCTTTGCTATTCAAAATGTATTCCGTTGTGTTAGCTACAAGCTACACAATAAGATAGTGCTTTCTTTGGACTCTCCATCTGTGACTACATCAAGTGGTATTAGAGTGAGTTTTTGATCTATTGGGAGGGAATTCTAGCAATTTCAAGGGTAAATAGATCGCCGACTTGAGGCAACCTATAAGCTTTTGTCAATAGAGTGCCAACTATGAGGCAGTTGCAACCTTGTAGCCAAATCACCAACTTGAGGCAGTTGTGTTGGATCGAAGGAAATATGCCACCAAGAAGGATGTCTATTATGGACAATGTTGCCAGATGGATGGAAGAAATTCTAGACATGATGAGGACAATGATGATCCGATTGGATGCTTTAGAAGAAGATTGGTAAAGAGGTCTTAGCCCTAGATATGAGGATGAAAGTGACGATGAATTTGAAACTCAAATGTAGATTAGGATGAAGAAACCCTAGAAGAGGAAGAATCATATCAGATCAAAATGTTGAAAACTATTTCCAATATAGGTAAGTGACCTAAAATTGAGATTTCTAACTGTGCAGGTGATTTGAATCCCGAGGAATTGATTGATTGGATAAATGATATGGAATAATACTTTGAGTATGAAGAAATTACAATTTCAGAAAGAGTGAGGTTTGCAAAAACCAAGTTGAAAGGGCATGTTGCTATTTGGTGGAAGGAAGTTCAGTTAGATCAAAATAGGAGGAGAAAAGAAAGGATCGCAAAGTGGGATAGGATGGTGAAAAATTTGAAGAATCAATTCATACTACTAATTATGAGCTTGAATTGTTGAAGAGATTGTAAAACCTAAGGAAAAAGGAAATGTTAGTGAAGGAGTACATTGAAGAAGTTTATAAGATGAACATCAATTCTAGACATAGTGAAGAAATCAAAGATAAAGTTGCGCGATACATCAATGGACTGAGGACAAGCATCTAAGAAGAGTTGAGTTTGGTGAGGATGGCATTAGTTGAAGAAGCATACCAATTTGTACTAAAAGATGAGGAAAAGTTAAACAAAAGATTTGAACACAAGCAAAGAAGTAGAGGAGGAAGATTCGAAAGAGTTAGATCACAAAGCAACAAAGGAAGGTCACATGCGAGACATAACAAGGAAGAAATTCCACATTGTAATGATGAAAGAAGCAATAATTTTTGAGGGAGGAATGATAGGAGTTTCTACCTCAATGATAAAGGAAGCAAAAATACCTACCACAATGAGAGATATCAAAGGGGTGACAAGGGATTTGATAAGAGATCATTCAGAGGAAAGACCAATAGATCTTCCTTAGAACAATAATAAGTACCACACAATTATGATTTGGTTCAAATTCTAAGGAAATAATAAATATAGCTAACCAAGGTGCAATTCTTAACATTGCACCCCCATTTCCCTCACTATGAAGAGTGGTTTTATACCAACTATCTTTCCTTAAGGATTGAAGGGTAAGGGTAACATGAGATATCACA
This sequence comes from Sequoia sempervirens, assembly GCA_007258455.2. Lineage (NCBI taxonomy): Eukaryota > Viridiplantae > Streptophyta > Pinopsida > Cupressales > Cupressaceae > Sequoia > Sequoia sempervirens. The sequence goes on from VDFB02144021.1 coordinate 65,939, forward strand.
TCATGTACAAGAAAACACAAAGAATACATAAAAAAAAACACAAAGAAAGTACCACAAATGTGAGCCAACCTAAAGCTAGTTGTCTGCATCCTGTTGGGAAAATGTGTCTCAACCTTTCAATTGTATAAGGTTTATTTTCAATAGGATGTATATATATATATATATATTTCCTAGTTACACCGATAAGTGTATACATTGGTAGCACAGAGCGAAATGTGAGCGTGTTAACTATTTTAGAAAACTCCTAAAATGACCAACATACATTAAATAATGATATATTGTAAATCTAAACCATTCGTTATTAGGTCTTAGATCTAATGACAAATATTTTGTTGGCCTGTCTTTCCCTAAATGTAACCCTATTTTATGAGAGCGTTGTATTATGGTTGCAGTAGTGTGTGATGTTTTCTAAGAGTTTGATAGCGGTCGTTTTGTCTCTTGATCTCTAGCGGTGATACTCTTGTGAGAAGCTTGCTCAAAAAGTATATTATAATCTTTGTGATTTTTGAATAATATATTGGGCGGCTTTTGGAGTGTGGGTTTTTTCTCTCGAAAGGGTTTTCCCCACGAAAATGATTGTGTCGTGGTATGCATGATATTTATGTTTATTTTTTAAAGTTTTTGTAACTGTTAAAGATCTATAAAGTTTTGCATTATTCGCCTCTCAAGATTAGTGTAGGAAGTTGTTCCACTACCTTAGCTTCCTTACAAATGGTATTAGAGCTTGATCACCTTTGGTTTCAGTTGTGGGTTGTTGGGTATTTTGAACTAATCCAAATTTGAGTAGGAGCTTGTGTAGAAGATACTTTGTGATCTTGTTGCAAGAACTTTTAGATGGAAAGTTCATCAGGGAGAATAAAAGTGGAGAAATTTTCTAGAAATAATTTTGAGATGTGGAAGCTAAAGATGGAGGATCTATTGATAGTTCGAGATATGTGGGATGTTGTTGATGAAAATGTTTCAAGGCCTATAGATCCTACTTAGGCTGCTCAATATGATGTTGTGGACCACAAAGCCGAGAGTCTAATCAGATTGTGCTTGGCAGGCTTTGTTTTAATCAATGTCCATGAAGAGACCTTTGGACATAAACTATGGAAGAAGCTTGGTGAGATGTATCAAGACAAATATTTAGTGAACAAGATTTTCTTAAGGAAGAAATTGTATTCCTTGAGAATGGAAGAGGGTGGATGAATCACATACCACCTTGAAGCATTCAATATGCCGATGGCTCAGTTGGAATCATTTGGTGCTAAAATGGATGAGGAAGAGAAATGTCAGATCCTGCTTTGTTCTTTGCCTAATTCATGGGATTCTCTTGTGATGACTATTGGGAGTGCTTCTGTTATTTTGAAGACTGAAGATGTGGTGGGTTCTTTTCTTTCTAAAGAGAAGAGGAGGAAGGTATCCATCACTACCAAGGACGCCCTAAATGTTCATGGAATAACCAAGGAAAAAGAAACGAAGAACGAGAAGCATGAAAAATCCAAGTCCAAGGGGAGATCTAAATCTCTTGGAAAGTCCAAAGTTATTCGATGAAACTGCGGTAATCCTGGACATGTTCGTAAGGAATGCAAAGAACAAAAGAAGAAGAAATAGAAGAATTTGATTTTGATTCCAAGTATGAGAAGGAAGATGGTGACACATTCATTGCAGCTTTGGCAACTCGTACAAGTAATGATGCATGGCTAATTGACTCAGGTGCATCTTTCTATATGACCTTTAATAGAGATTGGTTTTCTGAATAAGAAGAATTTGATGGAGGTAAGGTGTACTTGGGTGATGATTCTCATTTAGACATTGTTGGCTGTGGTAAAGTTAAAATCAAGTTTCTTGATGGTAGAATAAAGAGGATTAATGGTGTGTTGCATATCCCTGGTTTAGCACAAAATTTGTTATCTGTGAGCAAACTAATAGATGCAGGTGTGCAGGTAGTATTTTCTGATGTAGGATGCAAGATGGTCAGAGGTGCTATGGTGATTTCTAGAGGTTTCAAATATGGCACATTGTATAAGCTTGATGCATGCACGGTTGAGTGCAATAGTACTTCTGTGAAAAGCAATTATGTGGAAGAAGTGAGGGTTTCACCATTTGCAGATGGTCATGGATTTTGAGTACCCAAGGGTGCTCTTTCTTTTGAATCAAAGTTACCTACAGAGAAAACTATATTATGGCACCAAAGACTGGCCACATTGGAGAAAAGGGTCTAAGGACCTTGAAAAATAAAAACCTTGTTGAAGGTTTGTTTGATTGTAATATTGAATTTGATTTTTGTGAGCATTGCATTTATGGAAAATAAAATTGTGTTCAATTTTACTTGAGTTCTCATAAATCTTGTGGTGTATTGGATCTTATTCATTCCGATGTGTTTGGTCCTATAGATATTCCTTTAATTGGTAAATCCACATATTATGTTTCATTTATTAATGATTGTAGTAGGACATGGGTATATTTTCTAAAGAGTAAATCTAAAGTTTTCAATTGTTTTAAAGAATTTAAAGCAATGGTTGAGTCGCAAACTAGAAATAATAAAAAGTTTGAGGACTAATAATGGAAATGAATTTTGCTCTAATGATTTGGATAGATTTTGTAAAGATTGTGGTATTCATAGATAGAAGACAACTCTGTATTCTCCACAATAGAATGGAGTTGCAAAAAGAATGAACATGACACTAATGGAGAAGGCTAGGAGTATGTTGAGTGGTGCTGGTCTAGAACAAAGGTTTTGGGTTGAATCTGTTGCCACTGCTTGTTGCTTGAGGTTTTGGGTTGAATTTGTTGTCACTACTTCTTACTTGATTAATAGGTCTCCTATATTAGCTCTTGTTGATAAGACGCCTATAGAGGCATGGTCGGGTCGCAAGCCTTCATTAAGACATCTTAGAGATTTTGGTTGCGAGGCATATGCACATGTGCCAAAGGAGAAGCAAACAAAGTTGGAGAACAAGGCTATGAAATGTATCTTCATCAGATATAGTTATGGTGTGAAAGGGTACAAGCTTTGAGATCCTATTGTATAGTAGGTAATACATATTAGAAGTGTCATTTTTAGAGAAACTAAGCCTTCTTCTGTTATATTGCAGCCAAAACAAAGTAAACATGAAGATGTGATTCAATTTCCCTCTACACCTAAGAAAGTTGAATCGAGGCCCAAGGTTTGACAAGAAGTTGAGGAGAGATCATCTAGCTCTGGATCTTCAAATGTGGAGGAAGAACCTCCAACTTAGCTTGTTTGTAGGTCTACAAGGCATCGAAAACCACCTGAAAGGTATTCACTTGATGAGTGGAGATGTATTTTTTCTTTGAATACAAACATGGATAAACCTAGATCTATAGAAGAGGCACTAGGTATGAATGATTCAGAATCGTAGAAGATTTCTATGGATGAAGAAATGACATCTTTGAAAAAGAATGATACATGGGATCTTGTACCATTGCTTGAAGGACAAAAACCTATTGGTTGTAAATGGGTGTTCAAGAAAAAGATTGGTTTAGATGGAGGTATTGAGAAGTACAAAGCAAGGTTGGTTGTGAAGGGTTACTCTCAAGTTGAGGGTGTTGATTATGGTGAGATATTTTCTCCTATTGCAAAAATGACATCCATTAGATTTTTGCTTTCTATTGCTGCTGCTTATGATTTAGAGGTTGAGAAAATGGATGTGAAAATTGCTTTCCTTCATGGTGATTTGGAGGAGGATATTTATATGACACATCCAGAGCACTACGTGGTGAAAGGTAAAAGTAAGTTGGTTTGCAAGTTGAAGAAATCTTTGTATGGCTTAAAACAGAGTCCCAGGATGTGTTACCAAAAAATTGATACATATGTGTTGAGTTTGGGATTTGAGCATTCTAAATCAGATCATTTTGTTTATTATAAAACTGATGGTGATCATTTCCTATTTATTGCATTATATGTTGATGATATGTTATTTATTGGTAGAGGGAAAGGTATGATTTTAGAACTAAAATCTCAACTTGCTGCTAAATTCAAAATGAAAGATATTGGTGTAGCAAAACATATTCTTGGGATGGAAATTAAAAGAGATAGAGTGAAAAGAAAGCTATGGCTTGGCCAATGTAAGTATGTCAACTCAATTTTACAGAGGTTTGATATGCAGGATTGTAGACCATTGTGTGTTCCTGTTTCAGTTGGAAAAAAGTTATCTATTTTAGATTGTCCAACATCTCCATTATAGATGGAATACATGAGAAGAGTGCCTTACCAGAGTGTAGTTGGAAGTTTGATTTATGCTATGGTTTGTACTAGACTAGACATTGCCCAAGCAATGGGAGTTCTTTCCAGTATATGTCTAATCCTAGTAGAGTTCATTTGGATGCAGTTAAAAGAGTCTTCAGATATTTGCGTGGTACCTTAGATTATTCCTTATGTTATCATAGTAATATGAATGAAGATGAAATTTCCCTTGATATTCATGGTTATGCGGATTCAAACTATGCAGGTGATGTTGATAGAAAAAATTTCACCAGTGCTTATATGTTTACTTTATTTCGTGGTGAAATTAGATGGATGAGTAAGTGACAGGATGTGGTTGCTTTGTCCACTACTGAAGTAGAGTATATGGTAGCTACTTATTCTTGTTAAGAATCCATTTGGATTAAGAGACTATGTTCAGATATTGGAATAAAAAAAGGTGCACTGACAATTTATTGTGACAGTCAGAGTGCAATTTGTCTAGTTAAGAACCCGACATTTCATGCCAAGACCAAGCACATTGATGTACAATACCATTTTGTTAGAGATATGGTTGAAGATAGAAAGGTGAAGCTAGTTAAGGTAGAGACTTTGATGAATGTTGTTGTTTCTTTAATTAAGACTGTGAGCACATAGAAGTTTAGATGGTGTTCAAAGACTACGGGCCTTTTGGCCCCTACCAATTAAAGAGACAATGTTTACACCCTCATGTTTCTCTTGCAAGGTGTTTGACAAGTGGGATAATTTTTGGGAAAATGTGTCTCAACCTTGTTATTATATAAGGTTTATTGTCGATAGGATGCACATATATATTTATATATATATTTCCTAGTTACACCAATAGGTGTATACATTGGTAGCACAAAGCAAAATGTAACCATGTTAGCTCTTTTAGAAAACTCCTAAAATGGCTAGTTCATACATTAAATAATAATATATTGTAAATCTAGACTATTTGTTATTAGGTTTTAGATCTAATGGCAAATATTTTGTTGTCCTATCTTGCCCTAGAATGTAACCCTATATTATGAGGGCATTGTATTATAGTTGTGGTAGTGTGTGATGTTTTCTAAGAGTTTGATAGCGGTCATGTTGTCTCTTGATCTCTGGTGGTGATACTCATGTGAGATGCCTACTCTACAAGCACATTGTAATCTTTGTGATTTTTGAATAATATATTGGGCGGATTTTGGAGTGTGGGGTTTTTCTCTCGAAAGGGATTTCCCTACGAAAATCACTATGCCGTGGTATGCATGATATTTATGTTTATTTTTTTTAATTTTATGTAATTGTTAAAGATTTGTAAATTTGTGTATTATTCTCCTCTCAATATTAGTGTAGGAAGTTGTTCCGCTACGTTAGCTTCCTTACACATCCCCATCTTACACATCATATAGGGAAGGTGGACAACTAGCTAAAGGGACTGCAACAAGTGTTGTACTAGGAACATCTCTAGGTTCAACACATGGTGGGTCACTCTCATCAGGAGGATAATCACGATTTCCCCCATCTAAATTATTTTTGTTTGAAAACAACACATTAAGCTCATTATGGACTTTTTCAGCAATTTTAGTAATTTCACCTTTATCATCCAAGTTAATTACAATGGGAGGTTTTATGACAATAGCAGTTGTATTCTCTTGGTTCACTTATTTTTTTAGTTCCATGTCTTGTTTTGGTGAAAGTTGTAATTCTTCTTAAGTTGTTTCCATAGGTGTTGGATTATCATGCACTATTTTATTCTTTTCTTCCAATTGACGAGCAATACCACAATGTCTATGCCTACACTCTTTAGTATTTTGATTTCTTCTTACATGGTTTTCATTACTTGGATTGTTGTGAGAGGTTTTCTTTATCTATCCTCTTTAGTTTTATCATTTACTTTACCTTATTTCAGTCTTATTACTTTTTGTTACTTTCTCACATTCTAGAAGTTCTCAGTAATTAGATTGTTAGCAGTTGCCTTGTTGTTTTATGAGATATTCTCACTTTCTGGTCCGTATGAGACGCCAACGCGCCTCTGGGACGTCAGCCTGCCACACTATCATTCGTATTTCGTGATGTCGTCCTTTGGCTGAGAGCTTGTCAATTTTTCCAAAAAAACCTTTGTGATTTTCTCTTTCTGATTCTAGAATTCTCATGTTGTTCCTTGAGGTAGTTTAGGGAAGTTCGCCCCTTGGGAATCTCTTGAGAATAAAGAGACTCATGAGTAGTGAATCCACCTTCTCTACAATTATGTCCTGCTTCTAGAGAATTTTCCATCAGACATCTCTCAGAGTCAACAACATTTAGAACCATGAACAAGCACTCATCATCTTCATCATCCAGATAATTAGATTCATCATCAGATATACTGGCATCTTCTTTAACATAATAAATTTTCTTAATTGATTTACAGGTTTATTCTCCTAAGGTCTATCTCTTGAAGCTTTTACAAGACATCTTGAAGCATAATGACCAATATTGCCATAGTTAAAGCATTTGAAAGGTAACTTACCTTTGTATTTTTCAGTTCCCTTTTTCAATTTCCCCACAAAGTTTTCTTCTATCTCATCAGTTCATCCTAGTTTGATTCCTCATTCTTCTTTGCTTTGCTAGCTTTAAAAGTAGTCTCCTTTTTCACATCACTTGGACCAAAATATCTCAATTCAAAAGTAGTTAATGCACCAAACATCTGATCTCTAGAATAATTATTCAAATTTTGAACTTCCTCAATAGCAAAAACTTTATGACTATAGGATTTGGTAAGAGTTATTAGTACCTTCTTTACCACCTCATCTTCATCTAGATTTCCACCAAGACCTCAGATGGAATTGAAAACTTTATCCACTCTATCCATGTAGCTTGTAATATCTTCATCTTCTGTCATCCTTAGCTTTTCAAACTTGATCTTTAGATTTTGCATCTTTTTTTGCTTGACCTCATCATCTCCTTCATAAATAATTTCCAACTTTTTCTAGATTTCACCAGTAGTTTTATGACTCATAAATTTTCACAAGTTCTAAATTAGAAAGAACACTTAAAAGAGCATACCTTGGTTTTCCATTGTTCTCATATGCCTTGATTTCATCATCAGTACTCAAACCATTTGCAGTCATTGTATATCTAGTTTCAACAAATTTCCAAACTCCAAACCCTAGAGAAATAAGGAAACCTTCCATCCTCGTCTTCCATAATGTATAATCATATCCATCAAACAAAGGAGCCTCCATTTTGTGTGCCATCTCAAATCTACCTCAAGTGGTTAAAATTTCTTCCAAGGAACCTTGATCTAATACAAATTTTTGAATGCACAAGACAACTAAGAGGTGGGGTGAATTAGTTGTACATTGAAACATTAAAACCCTCATTAACATTCGGATCTACATTAGTCCTTAAACCCTCAACAACCATTTAAACCCTTAACATCCATTAGAAAAATGTAAACATGGGAAACAATAATGCAAACACATCCAAACATATGAGAACACCAGATTTACGTGAAAAACCCAAGAGAAAAACCACAATGAGGATTAGCAACATTGAATACAATAGGCTCACTATCGGAGGGATCACTGCCCAAAATAAAAGAAGGGATCACTACCAATGGCTCACTACCAGATTAGAAAGAAGAAGAAAGAGGATTGTTACAATGAGAAATCCATCTCAAAGCAACAAAAAGTTTCCACCACTACTTCACCAGAACATTCACACTCTCTCTATAGAATGTAGACACATTATGCTCACTGCTTATAGGAATCTTAGGCTTTAAAGATCACATTGCATTTCACACTTTCACACTTCACATCTCAAAACTTCACATTACACACTTCACACATTTATCCTCCAACTCAACACTCATATATATAATCTTCAATCTTGAAAATAATTCACAAGGTTGGCTATGCACCTCAAATGTGCAAATTCAAATTAGGTCGACACCAAAACATTCCCGCAATCGAAAGGAATGAAGGTGAACCACAACACACCTTAACTCATACCCAAATACACACATACACGCCACACCACACTTTTGCAAACACCTAAGCATATCTGTAATTAGTGTAAACACCCAAGGTCAATTGAACCTATGTTAACACCATTAAACAATTAAGTACATGCTTCCTTGATCCAAATATGACTTGCAAACCACACACATAACTTTAACACAATCTGGAATATTCCATCAACACCTTGAAATCCAACAAATTCTTTGCAACATCATACACCAAAATAATATATTCATCCTACACAATGAATTAACCTTCCGCTCACTACAACACTTGAATCCAACCTTACAGAGCACCAAAACACAAACAACTTAGATTGAAGATAGATACTAGAAATATAAGCACACATCTAGATCTGTAAGACCAAAAACCAAGTTGGGGAGAAATGTAGAGAAAAACCATTTCTCCCAAAAAACACTGCTTACATAGTTCACACACTGGTGAACACAACTTTCTCTTGTACAACAATCTAGAACTTAAGACTCTAGCTATAACACCTCTGAACACCTCTTATCAACATATCTGAACCACACAAGCAGATCTTCATCCATGAAGAAATGTGGAGCAAAACACTGAATGCCACTCTATCACACTAAACACTCTTCAACACACAATTTCCTCTTTTATTCAAATTTTCTCAAAAGCTCTTGGAAACCAAGCACCATAAACTCAAACTCAACATCTAGAACACCTCTATAGCATCTCAACCACACAAGAGGTTGAACATCACCAACACATTGTCATCAAAGAAACACTAGAGGTTGACATTAGTTATACTACTAATGACAACATAATGCAACCAATCAAAGCATCTTCACAGAATTCCAACAATCTCCCCATATACTTGTTGACGTCAATGCAACAACGAAGATCTATTGACATCAATGACAAAATAAAATTCCAAAAATCTAACTTATGCTTCCTAACATTAAGCTTGTGAATTCTTGTCACTTGTATGCATAGTTCCAACAAGATCATCTTGTCTAATGGATATCTTGGCAATTTTAATAGGGAATTGTGAAATCCAACTACTTGATATAAGTGAATGTCTTAAACTTAATGTACCATTTCTTTTAGTTTTTAAGATCTTCCATGGATTCAATAGAGATTCTCCTGGAGAAATCTCCTTCGAACCCTCTAATTATTACAAATACAAAGTTATTATTGACACCATAAAAGTTCTTGTAGCCTTCCTCCAACTTGAGTTGTGGATAGTTTTCATGGATTGTTACATCACCAAGTTAGAAGGATCATACTCTAATTAGTCCTGGAAAATGGCTTGAGAAGCTCGAAGATAGACTAAATAAGAGGTCATGTAGAATTTTTCTGTCTGAAGGACACTCTTCAAATTTTCATGAATTTTTTCGCTAATGAGGGTTGCCCAATCAATTTTGTTGTTTTTAGAAATGGTCAAAATGAATTAACCATCCATGGATAAAAGTCCATGGCATGACGGTATCCAAAAACTCTTCTTAATAGTGTTATCGGGTCCTTAGTATCTTCCATGAATTCACTTAAATTATTCTACACTTTGGCTATCTTGAGAGTTATCTTCCATGGATTAAGTGGCAATTAATTGTTAATGAGATTAAGGATTCTTGCTTCATTATTTTCAAAATAATTCACCACCTTCATATCTATGGCTTTGTATTGTCGAGAGGCAAGGATTTTGAACACTCTCTCAATCATGTCTAAACTTAAGTCTAGCATGACTTAGATCCTATTGATACCATGATCCTTTTGTGTCTTTGATCATAGTATTGTGCACATGTCAAAACTAGCTCAAGTGATTACACACTAACTAGGAAGGAAACTACCTCAACTAACCCTAAGTTAGCTAATGAAGTGGTTGCACATGTTCGTGTCTCTTCATTGATTCTCCTCTTTAACTCATCAAGATCCACATGTCCAAGGTTTGTATCTCCAATCTTTGCATATGAGGAGAATATCTTTGAGGGAGGGTGATAGCCCTTGTACTAGTAATTCATCTTTGTTGGATCATTTGGAATATCTCTTGTTTGTAAAACACCATGTGTTAGGATATTCAATAAGAAATTCTTAAAGGAAGAAACACATATTTTAATCAAGCCCTGACAACTGATAAATAACTTAAAATTTGAAGTAGAAACTTATTAAAAGAGAACTCTAAGAAAAAAAGGCCCTATCAAGGATCAAACTTTAGGTCTAAGCTCTACAACTTACCAAACAATCAAAATAGCTCAAAGGAAAGAAGTCTTAACATTGATATAATAATATATTAAAGCTCATTATTATTTGCAACCTTTTGGGAGTCAAGGATCAGGTGTTACATCTATCTCATGTTCATAACAAGATTAGGAATTAAAGAGTATCATCGACTAGCAATATATGATAATAATATTAAAGCTTTCAAGAATTGGGACTTTGAGAATGCCACCTATCTCCTTCTCTTAAGGTTTTTAGGAATCAAGAGGTATTCCTAATTAGCGACATCTAAAAATTGGTCAAAGGATTTTGGGGATTGGGAAATTTGCTTTCTTTCTATCAATCAGTTCAATATTTGGTATGATTTATTCCCGACACCTGATGTCTAAAAATATGTTGTGTTTTGACTTAAGACTCTTCATTTCAAAGGTTGGCGATCGAATGCTTAACTTAAGTTCTATAAAAAAAGGCATGTTTCAAAAGAAACTTTCAATCAAGAACACCTGATATACTTAACTCATTTTAATTATCCCTTTTCCTTTTAATGTATTGGGGGTCAAGATTTAGAGATATCGCTTAACCTCTATCTTAATTAGAAAGTAACCTGTAAATGATATTCTTTAGGTGTGACACCAAAAAATTTGAAGGTTTAACATTCATCAAATTGGTCACTAAATAACAAGATAGATGATTGGAACCTAAATTACACAAGCATTGAATTTTAAAACTCTAAGGCATGGAAAAGAATCAAACACCGTAGGTCGAGAGTTTGGATTAATACATATTGAAATGGAAAATAAAGAATAAGCCAAATGACTAACATTTGATGCCCAAAGGATTGAAACTTCAGAAGAACACAAAGGCACAAAAATAACCTAGCAAAGGAAAAGTCTAACACTCAATGCAATGACATCGTAAACATCATTGATTGGCACTCTAAGAAAAACTTGATTCGGTGAAACCTAGAAAGAAAAAAAAAATATGAAAAAAATATGAAAGATTGAAAGAATGAAAACAAAACCAAAATAAAGGGAAAAAGCAAAAAACAAGACTGTCGAATTGACCAAAAAACAAGCACACAAAGACCCCACGCACACAAACTAGAACAATGCTATGAATTCAAGGGAAACTTGAAAAATTACAATGCCTACCTGGTTAGAGAGTGGGAACAAAATTGAACACAGGTGAAGAAGAAACAACACAAAGACAACACAAACAAAAATCACTCGAACACCACACTAGCATGAGAGCAATCAATAATGGAGGATGAGGATGAACACGAGGTCTTGCAAGGATTTTTTGGAAGTTACAATGCTCAAACTCTCTTTGAAAGCATTAGGTAAATGATAAAATGACCTATCATTAACCTGTAAACCCACTCAACAACCACCACTAACCTTCATTAATTAATTAATGCTTTGTTAGTAAATTTAAATACATTTGGAAAGCATGGCAGTCAAGGTGACAAGATGCCACCGACATCAAGCCTTCAGGATTGGGAGTTTGCCTAGATGAATGTTCCAATAACTGAAAATCCAAACCAATGACAAACATGCATTGGGGTTTAGGTCTAATGGGTTTGGCATGCCAACATCAAGTATCTCAAAACTTTGACACCTAAAAAAAAACTTAGAGGAAAGAGAAAATAGAAAGGGAGAAGGAAAAGGGAAAAATGAAGAAGGAAAAAAGAAGAAAGGAAAAGAAAGAAACAAAAGGACAACAAGGAAATAAAAGAGAGGGGTCCCCATTTTGTTAGAAACAAAATGGGCTGTGGGTGCAAGGCTCAACATATTGTTCTTGGTATAAGGAAATTACATTTTATATAGAAAACATGAATTTTCCTCCTAAGTTGACTAATAAGAGAAAGAGGAATTTGAAACTTGAAACTCATAATTATGTGCTTCTAGAAGGATAGCTTATGCAGAGAAACCTAGATGGTGTGCTCCTAAGGTATTTGGATTGAGATAAATATGAAAAAGTTATTGAAGAATGTCACCAAGGATGATTTGGTGGATATTATATGTCAAAGAAGCTCATAATATTACAAGGATGGGATATTGGTGATCCACATTATTTATGGATGTGGGTAAGTTTGTGAAAGTATGTGATGCTTGCCAAAGGTTTACTAGAAAATGAAAAATTATAGGTGCACTTCCCTTTACTACCATTTTAGTAGAGGCTTCATTCCAATAGTGGGGTATTAGTTTCGTTAAGGATATAGTAGAAAATTCCAACAATAAATACAAGTGGATATTGGTGGCCACCGACTACTTTACAAAATGGGTGGAGGCAATTCCCATAAAGAATGTGACCTCAAAGATGGTGATCAATTTTTTTCTCAATAACATAATCACCAAGTTTGGTGTGTCATATAGTTGTTGATAATGTAACATTTTTCTAATCCAAAGACTTTATTGACATGTATTCATAGTAAGGGATCTCTTTGACACATTCATCACTTTATCATCCATGAGGAAATGGACAAGTTGAATCAAGAAAAAATGCTTCATAAACATCATCAAAAAAACTTTGGATGAAAACAAGAAAAGGTGGGATGGTAAGTTAATATTTTCTAATTGGATAGATAGGGTAACTTACAAAAATAAAATTGGGAAGATTATTTTATGGTGTTGAAGCCAAGTTTCTAATCAACCTTGAGTTACCAATCTATGAGTTGCTATAGTAGATTGAAGGAAAAGAAGAGATCACCATTTTCTAAAGAATACATGAGTTGACCGAATTGGAAGAAACTAGGAAGACTTACCATGAGAGAAATTTAATTAGTCTACAACAAAAATTGAAATACCTCTTTGATAGAGGGCTAAATAGATTCTTTTTGTTCTTGCAAGAGGAACACATCCCGAACTAGAGATAATGTTGGAACCCCAAAATTTTGTGTTTCATTTTGTGCTCTAGCCATATTTACACATGCATTAATATATAACCAATATGAGATATTCTTCATGGATGGTCTTTTTCTAGAATTATTAACATAGTTAGGTGGAGTATGAAAAATGAGGCCTAGTTTCCTTTTGCAATTTTATGAAGTTCACCAAGGAGTGAAAGTTATGCCTTTACAGGTTTTCTCCTTCCAACTAGCCTAGGTACAGTTCAAATGATTTTTTCTCACATAGTACAGTTTACTATGGTCTTCCTGCAAGGTTTCAGTTTAGTGGTTGATCCCCACAAAGGTAGAAAACATGATAAATGGCTAAGTGTCGATTTTGGAGGAATCTATTATTCATATAATGATTCACTTAGATTTTTATGCTTTACGAGAAAATTGTGGCCATCCAATTTTGCAAATATTTTCGTGTGAACTATCTTAATTACGATTGGAATTTTGAATTTCCTTGTGCTTCTAGATTCCTTGCAATGATCTATTTCTATGGAACTTTACATGTTATGTGGATGCCATCCACATACCCCTTGAAATCCCACCTTGTCCGAATGACCCTTATTTCTTTGCAATCATCTCAAGTGTTTGGAAAATGAAAGTGTTATGATGGATTTATCACAAGTATTATGGCCCAATAAATGAGTGTCAGGTGTCATGCAGAACTTGAACCTAAAGCTACACCAAGCTATGCTATCCAGTATGGAGATTAAAATTTGGAGAAAATTGAGTAAGATATGACCAAGCTATGCTTTTGCAAAGAAATTGAGCTCTACTAGATTATGTAGATGATTGGAGGCCAAATTATTGCAAGGAAGTTTGAAGTTTGTATGGACTTCCAACTAAACTAGTAGAAATAAAAATGTGAAGTTCGGTTGGAAGCAGACTTCTCACAATTTTGGTAGGAAGTAATCTTCCTGCAAGGAAGGATGAGAGTCAATTTTTCACAAGTTCCTATTAGAACATCTTGAACCAATTGAAATAAAAACAAAATAAGGATGGTTTGCACGAATTTCAACCTAAATCATTTCATAAGTCAAGGACATTGTTCAATTGCTGATCATTTTTTTGTATAAGCATGATAGAGGCAAAAACATTAAGAATTAAGGTGCCTAATGAGCCCAATCAGATTTCTAAATCCACATGAACCTGTTGTAAATTGTTATCTCACATATGAATTTTAATGGGGATCTAAAGGTCTAAAGGACCTTGTGGGATAGTAATGGTGTCTAGATATTGTTGGAAAAACAAGGACATACAACTGAGAGGGGGGGGGGTGAATCAGTTGTCACAGAATATTTAAAATTTTCAGGTCTTACTTAACTTAATCACAGATCTGATGAATGAATAATAAACCATGAAAAATCAACACATCAGAAACACAAAGAACACCAAGATTTTTACGTGGAAACCCTGTTAGGGGAAAAATCATGATGGATGTTAGTCCACAATATTATACCCTGTTAAAAGTATAATGAGAAAATAATGGGAATGCACATGCATTCAAGCTCACTGCCTAGAGCTCACTGCTCAATTACAAAAGAGGAATCACTGTCCAACAAGAGGGTTTGGATTAAGACCATCCAAGATCTAAATTGATAACATAGCTTCTTCACAAGCCTGATTACAGTTCCAATTAAGCACAAAAAAATCTTCTTCACTCTTCGCTCAACTTCTTCACACTCTGCTCTGCAATCAAATGATAGGAACACTATTCACACATCTGCACTTTATTTGGAATATGTTCACTCTTATGCACACACTAACTTTGCTCAAACAATCACTCTTATATATCCGCAACATGAGATTTCATCAACAACTTAGTCAGCTAGAAAATATAAAACATATTTTCAAAGTAGGCCAAATTACAATTAAATTTACAATGTGAATCCACCAAGGTTAGCCACAACATAGTGGAGACCCAAATTAACAACACCAACACAAAAATATTATAATTAATTCCACCTCGAATATCCACAATATGCTACCACCAACATGTCAACCTAGAACAAGAAAAACCAAACATATAGAGAAAAACGTTCAACCACGAACACACCGATCAATGTGGACGTACCACAAAGATAGAGCACGAACTATAAACATCCATGAGCACCAAGAAACAATAGAGAGACATCCACAGCAATAGAAACACATAAACTTCAATCAAGAAAACTGACATAACATACATAAATACTTTCAGAACACAACTGTTCACAACATGATCAAATCTTCACGTGGACCTCTAAAAATTCCAATGGATGAACTAGATATACTCAGCAAAAAACCCTTTAATCCACACCAAATGATCTTCAACATATAGAGCAAGACACCTTCTTGACCTTCACAGTTCCATAGAGAAACTGGAACACTTCTTTTAACAATTTTCTCAATATCCTCGACATATACAACTTCCAATACACCAAATGCTAATAGTGTTGACATCAATGACAACCACATATCGACAACACATCCACAACATCCAACAATCTCCCCCTTTGGCATTGATGGCAACACATGATGTGAAAAATACCATCAACCCAACTCATAATCAACACTCTTCTGACTCTCCTCCAAATTGCATTTCTCCTCCAAAGGATTTGTCACATTGCTCTTCTCCCCCTTTGACATCAATGGAAAAGATAAGCATTATCTTCCCGCATGCCAACTCTAAACCACATATCTGCACATATGACTACTCCCCCTGAGTAGCAGCCACATAAACATCAATTTGGATCAGAATATGATCATGAAATGCACAAATTGATGCAAATTAATGTTGGTGTGAATAACTCTTGTACCTAGTTTATTCCTTTACTAGGGACTTAGGGGACTTAATTCACATGTTAAGTTTACTTAGGATATTAGTTGTCATATCTAGATAAGTATTAGTTGTCTTATCTAGAATTTCCACTTTCCTAGGTAGTTATGAGTTAGTTGTCTCATGTGATAGGATTAAGACACTTGTCATGATCTTGTCTTATCCTATCTCTCATCCTTGCCTTTATAAGCAAGGCATCTCTAACATATTTGTTAATAGATGGCATATAGCATTGTATAGTATTGCATTGATCATATTGTATCATATTGCAATCCTTGTTTGGTGGAATAGCATCTTCCATTGTTGCTTCTCTCTATCTCTTGTGGAGGTTCTTTGGTGTTGCAGATTGAAGATCTTGGGTTGTTAACTCCAACACCTATGCCACTTGAATCCTTCTTTGCAACAAGAGCATGTGATCTAGAAGACTTCAATGTGCCCATGTGTACCAACTTTGCTTGTTCCCTTGTGAGTTGAGCTGCAAATTCATCAAGAGAAGGAATTTTGTATGCAGTGCCAAGAGCATCCATTGTAGCATAAAATGTAGAAACAAAAACTGAATAATCAGGACCAAGCTTAGCAAGAATAGAAAGTATCAACTGTTCATCCTCTTTAGTGACCCCACAATTAGATAACTACAATCTAAGAGAATTGAGCTTAGAGAAAAAGTCTTGGACATTGTCAAAATCTGAAGGATTAAGACCCATGAGTTCATTCTCCAACTTAAATTTCCTCATCTTATCTGGCTTACCAAAGAGACTCTCTAAAGTATTCCAAGCTTCATTAGGATGAGTGCAAGATGCAAAATGATATCTAAGATCTGGAGAAATGGACAACTTCAAAGTACCAAGAGCTTCATCCCTTCTATCAAGCCATTTTCTTTTCTCTTTTTCTCTTGCAGGTTCTAGATCTTGACCAAATGTGATTCATTGCAACTTTGATTTTAACAATAACAACTCCATTTGAGATTTCCACTCATGATAGTTATATGGAGTTAGAAGTACAACTTTTGTCAAATCCATGATACAATGAGATATTACAAGAGGAGAACAAAAAATTTCCCTCACAATACAAGAAATTAACCCCTTTGTCCCAACAAGATTTGCACTTTTTTTGCAAATTTACAAGGAATCCCAAACTATCAAATCAGCTACAAACTGAAAATATGAAAATCTGGAAACAAATCTGCAAAAAGTGCATAAGTAGATCTGAAGTACTCCTGAATACCTTTCCGATGCCACAAATTTGGAGAAAATCGGAGATCGGAGCACCAAGATACGAGTTCGGAAGCAGAAAACAATGATCGGGCTTCAACCTGGAAAAAGAGGCACAAAACTGAAAAATCCCTGCAAAATATCTGCACCACTGAAAAATTCAGGTCTTCACCTTTCCGATGATATTTCGTTTCAAAAATTTTGCCTCCGTATGTGAAAGTTATGATAAAATGAAAAAAAGGCCTATAAATAGGCACTTGGGGGCAATTCAAGGCTAAAATGGAGCAAAATTAGGGCACACGGGCACATTGAAGTCTTCTAGATCACATGCTCTTGTTGCAAAGAAGGATTCAAGTGGCATAGGTAAGAAGCAGAACAAGGCCCCCAAGTCTAATGAGCAAGGTAAAGATTCTCCTTCACATAGCACTCCTGAGTCTACATCCTCTTCTAAAGAGGAATCATCTAAAAAGAAGAAGTCAAAATGTGCATATTGCAAAAGATTAGGACATGATGAGCATAGATGTTATAATAAGAAGATTGATGAACTAACACACCTTCTTCAAAAGAATAACATTAAGCTGCCCTCATCAGTGTCTGGTACTTCTTCTTCAACATCTCAATCGGCAGCTCCATCATCATCATCTAAGTCACAAGACACAGGATCTACTTCTGGGCTACACAAGATGAAAGGACAAGCACTCTTGGCCTCTACAAGTCTTGCATCTCATAGATGGCTTCTTGATTCAGGGGCATCTCATCATATGGCATCTTCTATGGATATGTTCTCTTCTTTTGAGCCTTGTAATTCACCTCATATATTGATGGGTAACAATACATATATGAAGGTAAGTGGGAAGGGTTCTATTGATATGGGGGAAGGGAGCTTCACTGATGTACTTTGTGTTCCTTCCTTGTCCACTAATCTCCTTTCTATTTATCAAATTACTCATGGGGGTCAAGGTAAATCAGTTGAGTTCACTCCAGATAGGGTGTACATAAGGGACTTGGAGACTAGGGATATTGTTGCTATTGGGATGGTTGATCACTCATCTCGTGTATATTCCTTTTCACATTTTGCTTCAGAAGATGATAATGTTCCTTTGATTGCATCACACACTTCATTGAGTGTGAACCATGATAGTGAGGAGAAGTTTGGTCATCTACACCTTGGTATTCTTGAGACTAGTGCTGAGCTTCCTACTCCTCCACCTCCTGCTCCTTCAACCATTGATGCTTCTATTCAGCAGGATGATCATAGTTTTTCAGATCTTGCTTTGTGGGATGAGTATTTGATAGGGATTTCTAACTTGTTCATAGAGTCTCATACTGCAGATTTGGAGGACACACTTGAGGGGATTTCTCTCCTCTTTGATGACAGTTTCAGTACAACTGTTATCACATCTACTTTGTCTTTGGAGATTGACATTCATGAGTCTCCTCCATCACTTGATTTGTCATGTTTCTTGGTTCAGTTTGACCATGATTCTGTTGTGGCTCATTCAAGCTTGGAGGATCTTCCTCAGTTTTCAGAGGCATACATGAGCATTCATGCATCCTCCTTTCAGTTGGACATGGAGTGGCTTCATCATCAACTTATGGATTTGTTTCTTCCTAAGGGAAGATGTGTTTCTTGCAGACATTGGGTCATCTTTTGTTTTCAGGCATTCTTCATCGGCATTGGAGCTTCTTCATCATGGGGGGGATATCTTATCTCTCTACTTCCTTCTTATGGGGGGGTAATTTATTGTATATACATGATGCATGTTGTCCTTGGGGGGTATCATTGAGTCCTCCATACATCATGTTTGTTTGTTTTGTTTTTCTCTCTTTTGGAGAGGAGTTTTGTCCCATAGGGTTTTCTCCTTTTCTCCGCTTGTGAGAGATTGCATCATTTGCATTGTAAATGGGTACCTAACATGGCCTAGTAGCCGGGACCCATGGTCATAGTCTTTGCACAGTTTGCATAATATTCTTCTCCCTAAGTTGCACTTAAGGGGGGGTGTTGGTGTGAATAATTGTCTTGTACCTAGCTAATTCATCCACTAGGTAAATTAGGGGACATATTCACATTGTTAAGTTTACTTAGGATAAAAGATTCCTTCTAGAAGTCTTAGTTGGCTTATCTAGAACTTATCTTATCTAGCTAGGATGCATCATTTCCTAGGTGATTAGGTTGTTGGTTGTCTCATGTCATAAGATCATGACATTTGTCAACATCATATTCATTCCTATCTCTCAACCTTGCCCATATAAGCAAGGCATCTCATGTACATTTGTATTCAAGCTTATAGCAAGCAATCAATCAATCTTGCATTGTGAAGCAAGCATTCTTGCCATTCTCTCTCTTGTGGAAGTGGTTTTGGTCGTAACTGATCTTGGGGGTGTTGAGGAGTCACCATCAACTCCTACAACACAAAACCTGGTGGCTGCTCCATATAGATCTCCTCATGAAGATCCCACAGTTTATACACAGAGACATGGAGAGGATCTACTTATACTTGTGCTCTACGTGGATGATTTGATTCTCACAGGGAGTTCTACTTCCATGATTCAGAGTACATAGCGAGCATTGATGGAGCGCTTTGATATGACCGACCTTGGTCTTTTGCATTACTTCCTTGGTCTTCAGATTCATCAGACTTCTGAGGGGATCTTCATTTTCCAGCAGAAGTATGCTCTTGATTTGCTTCAGAGATTTGGCATGGCTGATTGCAAGCCTGCCCCTACTCCATTCCAAAGGTGTTGTAATCTTCCAGTTGCACTACTCCTACAGTTGATCCTACCTTGTATCGACAGTTGGTTGGCAGTCTTTTGTACTTGACACATAGTCATCCTGATATTTCCTTTGCGGTTGGACTTGTCTCTCGCTTCTCACAGGAGCCTCATGAGAGTCATTGGAAGGCCGCCAAGCGTATCTTGAGATACATTCAGGGCACTACTCATTTTGGCATTCACTACACTTCAGGTGCATCTCAGATTGTGGGCTTCACTGACTCAGATTGGGCTGGTGATGTCAATGATCGAAGTCTACTTCTGGCTTTGTCTTTTGCCTTGGTTCTGGTCCGATTGCATGGTCATGCAAGAAGCAGACTGCTATTGCATTATCATCGACAGAGGCTGAGTATCGAGGTGTTGTGTTGGCTAGTCAGGAGGTTTTGTGGCTTCGTCAGTTGATGACTGAGTTCAGATTCCCTTCCACTCAGCCCACTACTCTTTGGTGTGACAATCAGAGTGCCATTCATATTTCACGCAACCCAGTGGAGCATCAGCGGACTAAGCATATTGAGATCCACATGCACTTCATCAGGCAGCTCATCCAGGATGGTGTTCTCAGCTTGGAGTATTTGCCTACAGATCAGCAGGAGTGCATCTTCACTAAACCTTTGGCATCACCTGTTATCTTCAGTTGCGATCGATGCTTGGGGTGAAGGAAGTTGTCCTTTGGGGGTCTTGAGGAGTCCTCCTTCCTTCATTAGTTTTCTTTGTTTCTTTCTCTCTTTTGGAGAGGAGTTTTCTCCCATAGGGTTTTTCTCCTTTTCTCCGCTTATGAGAGTTTTTTGTTTTGTACATGGGTACCTCATCAGGCCTAGTTGCGGGACCCATCTTTTGCATTATGCATTGGTTTGTACCTCCCTAAGTTGCACTTAAGGGGTGTTGGTGTGAATAAGTCTTGTACCTAGTTTATTCCTTTACTAGGGACTTAGGGGACTTAATTCACATGTTAAGTTTACTTAGGATATTAGTTGTCATATCTAGATAAGTATTAGTTGTCTTATCTAGAATTTCCACTTCCTAGGTAGTTATGAGTTAGTTGTCTCATGTGATAGGATTAAGACACTTGTGATGATCTTGTCTTATCCTATCTCTTATCCTTGCCTTTATAAGCAAGGCATCTCTAGCATATTTGTGAATAGATGGCATATAGCATTGTATAGTATTGCATTGATCATATTGTATCATATTGCAATCCTTGTTTGGTGGAATAGCATCTTCCATTGTTGCTTCTCTCTATCTCTTGTGCAGGTTCTTTGGTGTTGCAGATTGAAGATCTTGGGTTGTTAACTCCAACAATTAATGCATCCTTAGTTCAAATCAAGAGGGTTAATTACCCCTAGCATCCCTCTGAGATACTCAAAAGTATCCTTCAAAAATCGCTTAGTGAAAATATCTGCAACCTACTCTTTCTTCATAGCTTCCATCCAATGTTCATCATTGTAGACTTCATGCACATTTTTTGGCTCAATCTTGGAAATCAAACAATACTCTTCTGCAATCTTCCTTCTAGTTTGTACACCTTTATTCTTGTCTCCTATAATTTTATTTTCAAAATGATTTTACTTTACATACCTTTGAGTTTTGGGATTCTCTTGAACTTCTGATTCTTCTGCTCTTTCTTCTGCACTTGCACTTGTCTCTGCTTCCTGACTAACTTGATTTACCAGAACCACTAGAACATATGGAACATATGGCACAATTTGAAGTTGATTCAGTGTCTGAACATTCTTCCCTTGATTTGTATTATTGTCATATGAATCATATCCACAATACCTAGATGATTTAGCAGAATCTTCATCAACTCTGACATTTGCACTTTCAACCATTTTCCTTAGTCTTATGTTATAGCACCGATAGGCTTTGTTTCTAGTGGAGTAGCCTAGAAAGATTCCTTCATCACTTCTTGCTTCAAACCTACCTATATCATCATCTCTCTTGATGTAGCATTTGCTTCCAAAGATCTTGAAGTATTTAACAGTAGGATTATAACCAAACCATAGCTCAAAAGGAGTCTTACTAGTATTACCATTCACATTTACCCAGTTCAAAGTATACATAGTAGTACTTACAGCTTCACTCCAATACATTTGAGACACATTTCCTTCAATCATCATTGTTCTAGCAACATCCAGAACTATTTTGTTCTTTCTTTCTGCAACACCATTCTGTTGAGGGGTTCAGAGAGTAGATAACTATCTTCTGATTCCATGCTCATCACAAAAAGAATTAAAATCCTTGGAGGTGAACTCACCACCTCTATCTGATCTTAAACATTTTATTTTTTAGACCTTTTACATTCTCTCTCATGGCTTTGAAACTTTTGAACTTTTCTAATGCTTCACATTTTTCTCTTAAGAAAGCAACCCATATCATTCTAGAGTAATAATCAATAATCAACATAAAGTATCTTTCACCATGAAGACTTCTGACTCTAGATGGACCAAATAGATCAGTATGCACACCTAATATGTGCAAGATCATGATGGGCCAAAAAGTGGTGATATGATGGGTATTTGTAGGGTATGTGGCTGATGACTTTTTTCTTACCCAAAATTGATGAAACGAAAAGGGTTTTTAAAGAAGATTCTCATATTTCCACCAATATAAATTATGCCTTGCTTTGAATTTAATAAATAATTATTATTCATTTTCTATTTGAATTACGACTAAAGTCCTGATTGATAGGCTAATTGAAAAACATCTATAGCTTTCAAATGGTATCACATTTTTTGAATCTGAAACATGTGTCACATTCTATGCTTTGTATACTATAGGATTAAAAAAAGAAATGTATTTCATGAAGTTTTGACCAAGTTAAGGTGGTTAGACATACAAGTTTTTATATTTTTTTAAATTTGTAATACAAAATTCATAATTAATTATTTACTTGGAAAAAAATTACAAAAAAATATCCATCACATCGAGACATGAGTCCTCTACTTATATCTAAAATATTATAATAAAATATTATCATTTTATTGTGGTTAGGGTGGTTAGACAAACACCTACTTCTTATTTTTTCCTTGAAATTTAAGTACCAACTGCATTGAAATTTCAAATTTTCACCAAATAGATTAAAAAAAAAAACCTAGTATTTTAGAAACTACATTCAATTTGCTACAGATTCTATTCTTACATATTTTTGAAATAATATAGATAACTTATTCAAATTTTTACGTCAAGTTTCCTAACACTAATTTTTCTGAATTTTTTGCCACTTAAGGGCCTATTTTTTCCATGATGATCCTGGAATTTGAATTTTGTTGTTTGCTTCAAAAATAAATTCTTGTATGTTTTCCCCTCTGACATTCCTTGCAAATTGTGCTAGCAAGCTTTACCAAATTAGGAAAATCTCTTACTGCTTGAGAGGAGCTTATTTTGAAAATATTATCCATGTTCACATGACACCTGGCCTTCTATGCCATAACCAACTTACATCTATTTGAGCAATCAAACAAATTTCACTAGCAGCACTCAGTGAAAAATATTATCTTTTGTCAGAACTTACTAGAAGCAATTACATTTCTAGAGTTTCCAAATATCTTGCATCTTCTATCTTTGAACTGTAGATCATAACCCTTGTCCACCATCTGTCCAACACTTAATAGATTATGCTTCAATCCTTCAACATAAAGAACATCATCAGTGTTATGCTTACCACCAAGACAAATAGATCCTTTGCCATGAATCAAACAAGCATTGTTATCACCAAATATCACAACTCTACCATCATACTTTTCTAGACTTACAAATTTTCTTTCATTACCAGTCATATGATGTGAGCATCCACTGTCAATAACCCATTCATCCTTTTCTTCAATTCGAGCTGCAAGAGCTTTCTTAACTTTAGCAGATTCAGTAGCCTTAGGACTATTCTCCTTGATAGCAATGAAGACCCAACCATCTTCATTTCCATTATCTTTATCAAACTCATCATTAGTCACTCCTTCTTCAGCAAAGTAACATTTCTTTTGGAATCTAGATTTGTAAGGCTTAGATCTAGGGACTCTTTCAGGACATCTTGATGCAAAATGACCAATTTTACTGCAAGAAAAACATTTGATAGGTAGCTTTCCTTTATACTTACCTTGTCCTCTACCTTTTGTCTTCACAATTAGTGCTTCCAGCTCTTCTAGTTATTTTTCTTCTTCTTCAAGCTATTTCATCTCTTCCTCATACTTGAATGTCTTTCTGGAGCTATCTCCTGGATCATGTCTTTTCTTGTCTCTTTTGGATATAGTAGCCTTGAATGTAGTTTCAATCTTAGGAAAAAATCACCAAATTTGCTCAACTCAAAGGCAACAAGTTTTCCAATCAATGTATCTCCTGTCACATTTGTCAATGATCTGAATTCTTCAATAGCATGAGCCTTCACTTTGTAGGAGGTAGGCAGTGATCTGAGCACCTTTGCCACAATTTCTTCCTCTTCCAGAGTTCCACTAGCACATCTAATACCCATCACTATTTCATTTACTTTATGCATAAAAGAAGAAATATTTTCATCTTCACCCATCTTCAAATTTTCATAGTCGCCTTTCAAAATCTATAGCTTAGCCATCTTCACATGCACATCTCCTTCATATAAAGTTTCCAACTTCGTCCACATTTCATGAGCTGTCTTCAGACCTAACACATTTGTCATTTCCGAATCTGTTAGAGCACTCAGCAAAGCTTCCATAGCCTGGACATTATTCTCAGCTTCTTTAACTTCATCAACAGTAGAGGGACCATTCACACTTGAATAACATATGTATTCTTTGTAATATTCCAGAAGGGTTCACCAATACACTTCAAATGACACTCCATCCTAGCTTTCCACAATGAGTAGTTTGTTCCATCAAATCTAGGACTGTCCTTCTTGTATGATGCCATCTCGAATCAGCTCAAGCTTTTAAACTTCTTCAGAGGAACCAGATCTGATACCAATTGTTGGAAAAACAAGGATAAACAACTGAGAGGGGGGGTGAATCAGTTGTCACAAAATATTTAAACTTTTTAGGCCTTACTTAACTTAATCATAGATATGATGAATGAATAATAAACCATGAACAATCAACACATTAGAAACACAGAGAACACCAAGATTTTTACGTGGAAACCCTGTTAGGGGAAAAACCACGGTGGATGTTAGTCCACAATATTATACCTTGTTAAAAGTATAATGAGAAAATAATGGGAATGCACATGCATTCAAGCTCACTACCTAGAGCTCACTGCTCAATTACAAAAGAGGACTCACTGTCCAACAAGAGGGTTTGGATTAAGACCATCCAAGATGTGAACTGAGAAAATAGCTTCTTCACAAGCCTGATTACAGTTCCAATTAAGCACAAAAAAACCTTCTTCACTCTTCGCTCAACTTCTTCACACTCTGCTCTGCAATCGAATGATAGGAACACTACTCGCACATCTGCACTTTCTTTGGCATACATTCACTCTTATGCACACACTAACTTCACTCAAACAATCACTCTTATATATCCGCAACATGAGATTTCATCAACAACTTAGTCGGCTAGAAAATATAAAACATATTTTCAAAGTCGGCCAAATTACAATTAAATTTACAATGCGAATCCACCAAGGTTGGCCACAACATAGTGGAGACCCAAATTAACAACACCAACACAAAAATATTATAATTAATTCCACCTCGAAGATCCACAACACATTACCACCAACATGTCAGCCCAGAACAAGAAAAATCGAACATACAAAGAAAAATATTTGACCATGAACACACCAATCAATGTGGACATACCACAAAGATAGAGCGCGAACTATAAACATCCATGAGCACCAAGAAACAATAGAGAGACATCCACAACAACAAAAACACATAAACTTCAATCAGGAACACCAACATAACACATAGAAATACTGTCAGAACACAATTGTTCACAACATGATCAAATCTTCATGCAGACCTCTGAAACTTCCAGTGGATGAACTAGATATACTCAACAGAAAACCCTTTAATCCATACCAATTGATATTCAACGTATAGAGCAAGACACCTTCATGACCTTCACAGTTCCACAGAGAAATTGGAACACTTCTTTTAACAAATTTCTCAATATCCTCGACATATACAACTTCCAATACACCAAATGCTAATAGTGTTGACATCAATGACAACCACATATCAGCAGCACATCCACAACATCTAATAGATATATCCACCAAGGGCTCAAACTTCCACCAAAGCCATATCAGACTCTTTTTTTTTTCCCAATACCATTGGGATCTCCTCCATGTGCTTGATTCTCATGTTGCACCCCGATCCCAGTCAAAGCCCCACATACTATAAGGGGTTGAATTTCTACAAGAGGTACAAATAAAATATTGGCTCTCAACTACCACCATTAATGATACAACTATCATTACAACTACTCATTGTCAATACATGGTACCTTGTATGAGATTTTAAATATTATTTGGTGATATTCTAAGAGAGATTATGGTGCCCACATCTCATTTATTATTTACATAAACCTCTTTTTGTCACACATCTCCAAGATGCAACGCCAATGAACTTTATGGGCGATCGCATGTTTCTTACTGTCACAACCCTCTCTAGATCTAATTTTATGTCTCTCTATTATTATCCTAGTCTTTTGAGTGTCGAACCTATTAATTCTATGATAACATAAATATTGTTATATAAATCATGAACCTATGCAATCTATATATATAGAGGCATTACTAGATAGATATTATGCACTATGTACATATACAAAGGCATTAAAACATGAATATAGATATTACACACTTTGATTATATAGAGGAATTAAAATGTAAGTATAGACATTATGTACTCTGTGTGAATAGAGGAATTGTTATATAAGTCACAACTCTATCCGTTATGTGTAAACAGTAACATTAGAATGGAAGTATTTTCACTATCCATTTTGTACAAATAGAGGCATTAAAATCTTAGTATTGATATTATCATTTTTGTGTTAAAAAAAGGCTTAAATGTATAATTTATGACCTATTTAACTCTATGTATATGGAGGTTTAAGTTGGACATAGTAGGTTGATTGATACTTTGTGTAAACTTATTATTACCATATATGAATTTTTCCTTATCCTTTGAGTTATAAGACTATTGGATAAATTATATAATTATTTAATATGCATTGGATTACATGTTATCTTTTCTTGATGACCATTTAAATAAGTAGAAAGAGATTAAAGTGTTATAAATAAATGATCCACATTCAAAAGTGAATTTTATAAAATAAAATAATATATATATAAATATATCAAATATAAATAAAATAGTAAATTTTATTGGGAAAAATTAAGTAAAGAGGGTTTGAAGGATAATTCAACATAAACCTAGGGGGTGGTAATAGTAAATTTAGGAAATTTCTTTGGGAATTAATTTTCTAAATTTTAGAAACTAGTCATTTTTACATATTTTTTAACATCTTATCCTTATATATATATATATCTATATATATATATATATATATATATATATATATAAAATGTCAAGAATATCTTTTTTTCTAAAATCTTGAATATTTTTTAGTTTTTAATATGTTAATTTAGAAACTTACTTTTATATGAAATAGTAAATTTATATATATATTTTGATACCACAGGGTCGCCCGCAAGAAGTCCCACCTCTTAAACTCGGGAGTGGAGTTGAACCCAAGACCAATGGAGAGCAAACCCACTGCCCAAGCCAACTCTGCTACCTGTGCAGGCTGATTTATCCAAAACTTATTAAATTGATTAAAAAAATACTATCATCTGCACGTCAAATTTTACTTGTGGAGTTTTTATTTACACTCTTCCATCCGTTTGTGACTGTAAGAAAGCCTCTTGGCATAAATACAGTTTGGACCACAAGTCACTCACATAAAATCTCGCAATTCAATGGGCAATGACTTAAAAAGGACATAGAGATTTGTATGAAAAAAGGATAACTGTCGGACATTAGGTTTTCCCAAGGAGGTTTTTATGGCAGGATTGGGAGAAGTTAAAAGGAGTTTTGGGGTTCGGGGTACGCCGAAAAGAATGGGAAGTTACCAGATAACCATCAAAACATATTACTAGAATTCAGTAATTACTGGTACGTAGCGCTGCATCTGAAAACAGGTATGCTCGACTCCAACCTATTCTGATCTTTTAATGCTATCCTGAGGTTCTATCTGAAATTATGTTTGATCAAATGTTATCTTATAAAGGATAAAGTTATGTGAGATTATTCATAATCATCTCTCTGTAACTGCATGCATTGAAAAGTATGAAAAGGAACAAGGAAGAGTTTTAAATGATATTTTTATTGTTTTTATTGTATTAAACATGAATCATGGTTGAAATGGGATCTGGAATGAGTTTAAGCAGTTCTTGTCTAAAGGTGAAACCAATCTTTGTTATATTCTCTTCCGATTTTTTATCATTTCTTAAGCCATCTTCTCACATAATACTTCTCCCAAGTTTAGTAGACTTACATTTGATTGTTTTGGGTATCTGCACGACCAATAAATCTTACCCCAATGCACATTTCAGAGATGAGAATTCATTTTTAACTTTGGGAAGTTTAGTATCATCGGCTCTCGCATATTTTCTACATTTATTTCATAGATCGATTTGTTAACGTAGAATATTCTACCTAAAATATTTTTCTAGATAAGTTTGCTAGTTGTAGACTTAAGAGGGAGTTTTAGCACAGTTAACAATATAAGACTGTTGTTTCCAACATGCAACTGCAGTTAACAACTTGCACTGTTATGCATGTACGATTAACCATGGCATTATTATTTATCTATTTAGGAAAAACACAAACCTGCATTATAGATAGCCGAGCATTGAACCCAAATGAGAAAGCAAACAGGTTAATCGATGTAGATTTGAGCGGCCAATTCTTCCATAGTAACTTTGTTAGATTAAAATATGTTAAATACCTCACTTTCTTTGAGCATATAATATGTATCCATGTATCTATGTTTGGATTCGACCATTGGGGAAAATCAACTTTAAAAAATGGAAGTTTGTTACTGTTCTTAATCTCACCAACGAACCTAACAGTGTTTTGAAAGCAGTAAAATAGGGGACGTGAAAGTAGAAAGTTTGAATGCATGGATTATAAGAAGAAATGGAAGTAAATCTGACCCGAGAAATTAGAATCATGTCCATTTATTACAAATATTTATATGCTTCCAGATTGTTTGCAGTTAATCTATAGTCTCACATAATACGTTTAATACAATTAGAATTTTTTTTTTGTTAGTGTCAATCTCAAATCATTGGTTATGGGAAAACTTTCTTTTTACAGTTTGCATCTTACTCCATAGTAAAGACGATTACTCTTTAGATTAGAATCAATTTATGTTTGGCTTCGACTTGATCATGTTATAAATTAATATTCTTAGCATCAATTGTAAATATTGAGATTTTCTTGCTTCAGTATATACATTATCATGGACTGTGAAAATTACATGCGTTTAATCAATTGTAAAGAATTAAGTGCATTTTCTTAAAACCCATCTTTTTCGTGTTTCTATGAAGTAGATAGAACATTTGAAATATAATCCTTTCCAGAACCAAATCAGAAGCTTTCTTATGCACAAGTATTATTGTTCTCGAGTCTCTGACCTTGTACACAAACTGCTGAATTTCCTTTGCCATAGTGTAGCCGTTATAAAACTAAATCGATTTACTTAGACTTGTTCGCTTTCTTGTAGATTTAAACCTATTCTTCGATAAAGAGGAATAAGACATGCATTTAAAATTTCTTTTCCCTAGACTTACGAATTGCTTTTCTTTAGTCTTACTTTTTTTAAAAACATAAAAAAAATATAGATACTTTTAAGATTAAAAGATTCCTTAGCTTTTTAGAATATTTTAGGTATGTTAAATATTTAGGAAGAAATAAAATCTAGTTAATTTACAAATTTCATGCAATCAATTTTATCTGGGTCTTTTAAAAATAAAAAAGTATTGAAAAATAAATAAAATAGTTTTTAAAATAGTTTAAAATAAAATAAAATATATAAATAAATAAAAGTGGAAGTTAGGTGAATAAATATATATAATATTTGGGTTAATTCTTATGATAATAAAATATTCTAAATAAAGTTTCTAATAATTGCATTCATCAAGTTTAATTGTGAGTGGGAACTAAATTAGATTTGTCTAATATAATAATAAAGATATTAGTACATGAGTTATTAAGGGAGATCTAATTTTCAAGTAATACCAATTGAATTCTTCAAGTAATTGAAACATATTCTTAGTAAAGAAATTGAAGTATTCCTATACACTAAGAAGGGCTTAATGAATTGATAGGCCTTATCTTGCTCGGGGGTTTGGCTAAAGTCCATGCGACTTCATGACACCAATATGGTTGGGTGGTGTGCAAGGCTTCCTTGTCATTGCATTTTTTTAAATGTTCATTCCTTATGTTTTTTTTTTATAATTTTAATATGTGAAAATGAGTAGTTTATTATAGAATGAAATTTTCTTATTTTATAGTAATGTAATTTCTATTTATAAGGGTAAAATTATTCCTTGTATTTAAATTATTCAAAAAAAATAAATAGTAGAAATTCTTTTGAGTTTATCTGACTGGTTGTTACACTTACACTCAAACCCACAAATCATCAATGCAAATGTTTGGCACAAGTAAGAAGAATATTCTTCCATATTTTCTATCAATTTGATTGGATTTACTATGGAAACTTGGTTGTTGTGTGTTGGTGGAGGTTATGGCTAGGTTTTCCCATGTGAAACAACCTTCTGAAATTGTGTACACCTTCTTTACATGGGTATATATTCCTTTGCCACCATGGTAAGAGAAGAGGATAATATTTTAGATGAGGGAGGATCATAGTAGAGAGAATAACTTACATAGAATAACTATAGGGTTCATAGTTTCTAGCTTTGGGTATATAGCTATTTTGCACCATAATGAGTTGGGTTCATCCCAAAAATTGTAATAAAACTTGTGACTATTGTAGACCAAGTGATCAAAGGAAAATTTGACCTTGATTGAGTGTCTCCATGTGCATAGTGTCCATTTATTGATGTGTTTCTAATTAGTTAGCCAACCAGATGACTATTAAATTCTTGTTAAAACTCTTACAAGATATCTTCTTAGAATGATAAAGGAAGTGTATGAGTACGTGCATGGATTATTAAGTAGACCCATTTAACATTCTACAACTATATGCATATTTTCTAGATGCATGCGTAGAGCCCAACTTTCTTGTGCATTATGAAAAGCCTAGTATTTTGTGGTTTTTTTTATTAATGCACCATCTTATTTTCACTTAGTACATGTTTTTGTATGAAAAGAGTGACTTAGTTTCCAAACTAGATAAAGGCATTGAATTGTTACTGGATTTTCCCCTTTCTATCATCCTCAATGTACTCAAAATATATCGAGTTAAACATCATTTAGTCTCATTAGTTTGTGTGTTCTATTGTCATGTTTCAATGCCTATAAAATATAAGGGGTTATCACAAAACACATTCTCAGATATGCATGTGGAAAATTATTTGTTTAAGAAGGTGTTCATGCTTATACATTGATTTTAGTACATATGTATATTGTGACACATGTATTGGGATATAGTATCCATTTGGTATAGTTTTTTGAAAGGGAGTATTTAGTTTATTAATCATTATCCAGAACCTAAAGGAAACCCTCCTTGGTCTTCCAAATTCAAAAGTGAATGAGGTCTTACCCACCTCAATAGTTGGTCCTTAGCTACCCAACCTAAAGATAGGTTTGTGGTGATCTTCCTAGGTTTGACACCCTTGAAACTTGAGAGATTACCAAGCCTTAGGGATTTTGGTCCTATAGCTTAGATCACCAACACCACCCATATATTATGATGATAAGATAATTTGATACCTAAGGAAGTGTTAGATACTAGAGTGAAGAATTTGAGAAGTATCATAGAATATTTGGTTCATTGGAAGAACCTAACAATTAAGGATTGTGCATGGGATATCTACCAGAGGTATCAAAGTATCCAAATTTGTATTGCTTGAAAAAAAAACTGAAGAGGGTGGACTTGCAATGTCTCCTTTCTAATTATTTCCAATTAGACCAAATATCAACCCATTTCCTTTTCTTGGTAGGCTAAGGTACAAAATAGTAAAAAATAATCAATTTAATATTTAAGAATTGAATGTCAAATCTTAAAAAGTTTAAGTCTAGAACTTATCTTTCAATTTCCTATTTTTTTTAGGAAATATTGCATTCAACCATCTTATTCCATTTCCTTCATAACCCATGAGAGATAAACATGCATACAAGTAACCACAATGTATAGATCAAATAGAAAAGCCACAAGATAACACAAGATATACCCTGGAAAAACCCTCAAGAGGGAAAAACCCAGTCTCCAAAAGCTTCCATACTCCATCACATTAATCAACAATAAATCAATACAAGAGTTACAATAAATACCTCTAAAGCATCAAGCCCTCCAATGCACTCTCATGTGTCCAAGCATGAATCCACACATCCCATGCCATGCTTCACATATGAACTACTGAAAAAGACTCAATAATGACAACCAAACCACTTAGCCCAACCTAAACCACTACACATGTGTTTACTTTTATAGACACAAGCTCATACAAAATACAACTAGTAGTAAATTAAAACCACATACCACAAAACCATGTGAATACAAAGCCACTAACCCCTTATTTAATATTGGGTACTAAGACTTCACTTTATTATATTTCCCCAATATTAAATTATTACCACATGTCTCCCACACATTAAATAATAATACAATGTTACAATACAACATAAGTGGTCCCCAAATAATGATCTAGTGTGATTAACCACACCACCAAGGTGCATCACAACTAAATAATTATTTAATTACAACATTATAATAAATCATTTTATGCAATTGTGTACAACACCATATCCCAACATTCTCCCACTTGTTGTATACATTGCATAAGGGATCAATACATGAAATACATCATAGCCATACATGAAACCACATGAATCTCCAACATGCTCTTGTGCTCCATCAAGATACTTGCAATAAGAACAAAGTGACCACCATCTCAAGCAAGATCTCCTCTCATCCTCCAACGTGCCACTTATGGAAGAAAAGGAACATGCCAAGGTGAAAGTGCACCAATCCATGAACACAAGCATCAAATCCAAGTGATAACAAAGGCTCTAAGCAACTTGTTGTCAACTGTAAGAAACCCCACATAATTAGAAATAACATACACAACACATGCTAATACATCCAACCATCCATACCTCCAAGGTATCAATACATTAGTAAACTGATGCCAAGAACATATGCAACCCATAAATCACAATCAAGCTCCCTGTATCAAACCTGTCAATGAAGAACATACATATTTAAGAACTCCCACTGCATAGGTAATGTCAAAGCATATCAAGTCTACCAATCAACACTATATCAAGGTGTGGGAAGTAAATCAAGCATGAAGTACCAAGAAAAATAACAATGATCCACACATGCAACCCAAGTAGCTACATAATCTCTCACAACATGTTGCCACCATCCTCCTCAAACATAAGAACATCTAGGAAGGAAACATGAAGAGAGAAACTTGTAAACCATAATGTCGTCCTACCAACACCTTAAAAGTGTAATGTTGTGTCAAGTATGATCTTCTAACAATCCCAAATGAAAAGCCACAACAACATTCATAACACTCAATATCAATGACCAAGTACAACATATGAATCAATATAACAATTCCAACATGAATGTAAGCCTCTCTAATCAAGAAGATCAAACTCAAAGTAACCATCCTCAAATCTAAAAATCAGCCCATAAACTATATCCTAACAATCCTCATCAAAGAATGATATCATAAACTCAAATGAACAAGGAGATAACCATGTCATAACATCTTATGAGACAAAAAAATGTCTCATCTATTAGTCAAATAAAAACATGTATTTTGTTTAATTATGGAATTTATCAAAACTGAGCATGATGGGGAAAGTAAGAGATTTTAAGTTGTAACAGTGAAAGATTTCATCATATCTTGAAAATTATGATCTAGGTTCTTGAGAGTTTTGGAAAAAAATTTAAAAACAAGAAGGTGAAAAAACCCATTAAATTTCATGAAAACCTAATTCATGGTTTGGGAGAAAACTTCACCAATTCAATGCTCTGAAACTTTACTCCCAAGCTCCAGAAATTTTGGATGCTCTGAAATTTTTGAAATTTGTTCATTTGTTTGCTTCTATGCTCCGAAATTTTTGAAACTAAGTATGAAGAGGCTAAACAATTAAGGGAAAAAAATTGTAAGCATTAAAGGAAATTGAAGTGACTTGGACAAAAATTGAGAGAATACAGGGGCAATTGCAAATATCTAGAGAGTTGTTCAACCCAATTTATGAGCAGTTGAGAGCATATAGGAGTAAATTTAAGAGTTTTAATGATAGAAGAGGTCAAAGGAAGGATTCTTTAACATTCTAACACCTTTTTTGGAGTAGTTTAAAGGGCTAAAAAGCAAGGAATATTGTTTTGGACGACCAAAAGAGATTGACTTAGCAAAATGAAGTGAAGACTTATATCCTTTCTTTCTCCACACATGTTCCTATTTTCTAGCAAACTGTTGCACAGCTATGAGGCTCATCTTTTAATTCTATAAATGTATTGTAATCAAGAAATCAAGGGAGGGATTAGAAAGGCTTTTTTTGGCCTAAGGAAATATGATGGTTTTAGTTTCATTTCTAGCAATGCATTTCCAACTTTCTAGAGGAAATTTGAATTCAAGCAAGCTTTTCATTTCCAACTTAAGCTTTCTATTTCTAGCAAAGTGTGAAGTAGTTTAACATTTTCAATTCATGCAAGTGTGCCTTATATTAGTTTATTTTCATGCAACTTTTTCTTTTATGTAAGTGTGCTCTAGAATAGGTTTGATTTCTACAAGTTTGATTGTAGAATAAACTATCAAACAAGTTTTTTCCATTCTCTTTTGCATGCAGCCATGGACACTGCCTTGGATTGATAAGTTAAATGATGAGGATTACAACAACCCCATCATTTTTGGTGCCATTTCCATGGATAGGTGTCATTAGGGAATCAAGAATTTACCAATTTGACAATCTTTTAGATTTAGAAGTTCCTCAAGAAATATTTGTCTCTCCAAACCTCCCCCAAAATACCAGCTTTAAAGAGAAACCCCCTATCTATTTAAAAATATACTTAGTTGTGTTGGTATGTGGTGACTGATCATGCTATACTAGATGCGAAAAAGGAAAAATCACCAAAAAAAAATGACTTTGTAAAACCCTAATTTCTGGGAGCTTCTAAAAGGCTTGTTATAAGGGGTTGGGATGGGGGTTACAATATGTAGAAAAAGGTGATTATTCATGAGATTGTAATAAGTTTTGCACTAGATAATAAAATCATTGGATGACTGTGGTTTTGTGAATGTAGCTCAAATTGGGTGAACAACTTTAAATTCTTTGTGTTGTCTTATTTCTGCTATAATTTTATGTGTGTTTCGTTTCTTTGTTTTATTAATCAAATTTGCATTTAACGGTTAGATATCTGCTTCTAACCCTAACAAGTGGTATCACAACAGGTTGTGTTTAATTATCGTCTGCAGGAAAATCTCACGGTTGAGTGGGAGTCTCACGGTTAAGTGGGAGCAATGGCAAACAAGGGTAACTTAAAGGTAGATAAATTCAATGGGAAAAACTATTAGTTGTGGAAGATGCAGATGGAGGATTATATCTATCAAAAGGATATATGGAGGCTATTGGAAGGAAAAACCAAGAAACTAGCAGGAATGAGTGATGAGGAATGGAATCTTCTGGACAAAAATGCACTGGGAGCCATTCATTTATGCCTGGCACAATCGGTGGCATTCAATATTACAACAACAAAGACAACTCAAGAGTTGATGGAAACCCTAGCAAAGTTATATGAAAATCCTTTCGCTTCAAATAAGGCATTTCTCATGAAGTGTTTATTTAATATGAAAATGGTAGAAGGTAGGTTAGTTGTTGATCATTTAAATGAGTTTAATACGGTTACCAGTCAATTAACTTCTGTAAATGTAAAGTTTGATGAAGAAGTTAGGGCTCTTTTGATTCTGTGTTCTTTGCCAAAAAGCTGGAATGGCTTGGTAATGGTTGTTAGTAATTTTGTTTCTGGTTCAAATACATTGAAATTTTATGATGTTGTTGGTGTTATTTTGAGTGAATAATTTTGTGAAAAGCTCAGGTGGAACATCCACATCAGACAATGTTTTGAATGCAGAAAGCAAGGGAAAAATAAAGGAGAGAGGAAACAATTCTGGAAGTCATGGGAAGTCATGAGGAAAATTAAAGGACAAAAGGTCCCAATCTAGAGACAAGAGGGATTGTTGGTACTATGGTAAGCCAGGTCATTTAAAGAAAGATTGTTGGTCTCAAAAAAATAAAGGAGACAAAAAGGAGGGAAATAAAGAGGCAAATGTGGTAAGTAATAAATCTGATGAGGATGCTTTGATTCTTTCCCTTGATAATGTTGATGATTCTTGGGTTTTAGATTTAGGGGCTTCATTTCATGCTACGCCCCATAGAAGTTATTTTCTTGATTATGTCCAAGGGGATTTTGGGCTGGTTTATTTGAGAGATAACAAACCCTATCAGATTGTTGGAAAGGGAAGAATCAAGATTAAGTTGCGGAATGAGAATCATTGGCTACTACATGAGGTAAGGAATGTTCTAAAGTTAAAAAGAAATTTAATTTCAGCAGGGCAACTAGATGATGTTGTATTGTTACATTTAGTAATAAAAATTGGAAGGTTACAAAAGGTGCCTTAGTGGTAGCAAAAGGTGTGAAAGTGGGCACCTTATATCTTTGTATAGGTCATACTATTCCTTCTACTTTAGCTATTGCAAATAAAAATCAATGTTCAAGAACAGTTGTTGCAGTTCAATAGGCAAAAAATTAGACAATTGCTATGGATTCTAAATCAGCACTGTGGCATAATACACTTAGGCATATGAGTGAAAAAGGTATGAAAGTACTTCATTCGAATAATGTTTTACCAAGTTTGAAATGTGTTAATATGGATTTCTATGAAAGTTGTGTATGGTAAACAAAAGAGAGTTTTCTCAAGGATGGGAAGCAAAAGAAATATGAGAAATGAGAGCTTATGCATACAGATGTATGGGGACCAGTTCAAGTATCTCCTCTCGGTGGCTCTCGGTACTATGTCACTTTTATTGATGATGCAACAAGAAAGGTATGGATTTATTTCCTTAGGCATAAATTTGATGTATTTGAAACTTTTAAGAAATAGAGAAGCTTGGTTGAGAATGAGACAGATAAAAAGTTAAAATATCTCAGATTTGATAATAGTGGTGAGTATTACAACAAAGAGTTTGAAGATTATTGTTCCTCTAATGGTATTCATAGGAAAAAAATTGTTTCAAGGACTCCAAAGGAAAATGGAGTGGTTGAGTGCATGAACAAAACAATAATGGAGTGTGCACGGACTATGAGATTGCATGTTGGGTTGCCTTTAAACATGTGGGAAGAGGTTGTAAACACTGCTATTTATTTAATCAATAGAAGTCCCTCTAATCCTTTGGGTTGTGGTATTCCAAAGGAAGCATGGACAGGTAAGAAGGTGAGTTATTCTTTTCTCAAGACCTTAGTTGTGAAGCATTTGCACATGTAGATTCTGAAAATAGAACCAAGCTTGATGAAAAATCAAAGAAATGTATATTTTTTGGATATGGCATTGATGAATTTGGTTATAGGCTTTGGGATTTTGAAAATCAAAAAATTGTGCGAAGCAGGGATGTCATATTCAATGAAAAAGTGTTGTACAAAGATTAGTTGCACTAGCATGAGAAAAAATAAAATTATTATGTAGTGCTAGATGATACACCAAACAACAATGTTTCAGTGGTTCCTCATGCTCTGCAACAACAACAACAACAACAAATACCACAAACTCCAGTGAATGTTAGACAATCTTCAACGATAAGTAGACCTCCAGAAATATTTTCTTCCTCTTTATATTTTATTTTATTAACTGATGTTGGTGAACCAGAATGTTATGAGGAAGCTATGTAGGTGGATACCAAGGTTCAGTGGGAGCATGGAATGAAAGAAGAAATGGACTCTTTGCTAAAAAATTAGACTTGGGAATTATGCAAGTTTTTTGCAGGTAAAAAGACTTTACCAAACAAATGGGTTTATAAGATGAAAGAGGAGGATGGAGGTAAGAAAATATTTAAAGCCAGATTAGTTGTAAAGGGATTTGCACCAAAAAAAGGGTATTGATTTTGATGAAATATTTTCTCCTGTTGTTAAAATGACTTCAATTCGTACTATTTTAAGTATTGTGGTTGTTGAAGATTTTCATTTAGAACAACTTGATGTTAAAATAACTTTTCTCCATGGTGATTTGGAAGAGGAAATATATATGGAACAACCACAAGGATTTGAGGCCAAAGGTAAGGAGAAACTTGTGTGCAGATTGAAGAAAAGTCTATATGGCTTGAAGCAAGCACCTCGACAATGGTATATTAAATTTGATAGTTTTATGGCTGAGCAAGGCTACAGTCGGTGTAATTCAGACCATTGTGTTTATTTTAAGAGGTTAGATGATGATAGCTACATTATCTTATGTTTATACGTTGATGATATGCTTGTAGCGGGGTCTAACATGGATCACATAAAGGAGTTAAAACAAAGTTAGCAAATTCATTTGCTATGAAATATTTTGGGGAAGCAAAGCAAATCCTTGGTATGAAGATTAAAAGAGATAGGAAAAATAGAAAAAAAATTTTATCTCAGGTTGATTATGTTGAGAAGGTGTTGCAGAGATTTCATATGGAAAATGAAAAAGTGAGCACACCTTTGCCCAGTCATGTTAAGGATATGTGTCCAAAGACACAAGAGGAGGAAGAAAAAATGTCTAAGGTACCATATGCTTCAGTTGTAGGTAGTTTAATGTACGTCATGGTATGCACAAGACTAGATATTGCACATGTTGTAGGAGTTGTTAGCAGGTATATGAGTCATCCCAGTGTTGAGCATTGGAATGCGGTAAAATAGATTCTTAGGTATTTGAGAGGTAGATCCAATAAATGTTTATGTTTTGGGGGCTCTAATACTTATTTAAAAGGCTATGTTGACTAAAATTTGGCAGGGGATATAGATACTAGGTGGAGTACCACAGGCTATATATTTACAGTTGGTGGGACAATAGTGAGTTGGATTTCTCGGTTGCAAAAGGTGGTTGCTTTATCCACCACAGAGGAAGAGTATGTTGTTGCAATAGAGGTAGCAAAGGAGATGATATGGCTACAAATTTTCATGGAAGAGTTGGGAAAACAATAGGCTAAAAATTACCTATTTACGAACAGCCAGAGTGCTATACATTTTGCTAATAATTTTGCCTTGCATTCTAAAACCAAATAGATACAGTTGAGATATCATTTCATTCGATCAGTGTTGGAGGATGGACAGGTCAAGCTAGACAAGATACATACAGATTCCAATCCAGTGGATATGTTTACGAAGGTGGTGACAAGGGAGAAGCTAAGCTCCTCTTCAGCTTCAGTTGGACTTCAAGATTGAATTCAAGTATAATAGAGTAGCAGGGTCCAAGGCGCTTATTTCCAGTGGGAGCTACAAGTGTAGCAGTGTTGTCTAGGATCAGTCTCCAAGTGGGAGATTGTGTTGGTGTGGAGTCTGATGAGTCTCCAAGTGGGAGATTGTTGGTATGTGGTGACTGATCATGCTATATTGGATGCAAAAAGGAAAAATCACCAAAATTTTTTGACTTTGTAAAACCCTAATTTCTGGAAGCTTCTAAAAGGCTTGTTATAAGGGATTAGGATGGGGGTTACATTATGTAGAAAAAGGCGATTATTTGCGAGATTGTAATAATTTTTGCACTAGATAATAAAATTATTGGATGGCTGTGGTTTTGTGGATGTAGCCTGGATTGGGTGAACCATGTTAAATTTTTTGTGTTGTCTTGTTTTTGCTATAATTTTCTGTGTGATTCATTTCTTTGTTTTAATAATCAAATTTGCATTTAACTGTTAGATATCTGCTTCTAACCCTAACAAGTTGGAGGACCATCACTCCAAGTCCTAGCAAAGGATATTTCTTTAAGGAAATAATTGATGGATTATTACTTGCAGGAGGTGCAGAATACAATGAAGATATCTTATATTCATTACAAAAGCTTGAAAAAAAGAGACTTAATTGGAGACCTTCAAAAAGTCCAAAAATGGTTGTCCAATTAGATTTTTGAAATCAAAGGAGGGTTGCCCAATCAGAGATTTGAAGAACAAGGAGTTGTTTCTAGTCATACATGCAACAAAACAGAAGGAAGGATTGCAAAACCTTTCCAATCAACCCATGTATTTGCTAGAATCAAAAATCATGGAGAAGGTTTCCACACCAAATGAAGGTGAAGCATTGAATTTCAATTTTTTTGTCATATTCTTTTGATTCTCTTCTCTAAAGAATTTTAATGCATTGAAAAATATTTTGAGAAGGGGAAGATACTTTTCACAACCAGTTAATGATTTTGCATAACCTTTCTACATCATTAAATAGAGTAGGTTAGGTTTTTTCTTTTTCTACAAATAAGTGCTCTGCACACGCTATTTCCTCTTCTCAAAGGTTATAAACATGCACTTTTATGTAAAAGTTGTTGCTCTCAAAGTTTGCTGCAAATATTTTGGCATTATGGATGACTAGTTATTACAACTTTGGGATCTAGTTTCAACACTAGAATTTCAATAGTATGGAAGCAAAAATAATGATAGAGAATTTTGAATTTCTATTCAATGTAAAAGATCAAGTTGTAACTTTCAAAAGTAAAAAAAATTATTTGCATGTAGCATGGAGAAAGTGAACTACAACTCATGCATCAAGAGCTACCCGGAGCAACTATTAAAAAATGAATTTGAAGGCTCATTATGAGTTGCAAAAGGACTTGCAATATTTTAGGTGTGGGGGAGATGATAAGACAAAAAAATGTCTCATCTATTAGGAAAATAAAAACATATATTTTGCTTAATTATGGAGTTATCAAGACTGAGCATGTGGGGAAAGTAAGATATTTTCAGTTGTAGCAGTCAAATCTTTCATCATAAACCCAGTTCATGGTTTGGGAGAAAACTTCACCAGTCTAATGCTCCAGAACTTTACTCCCATGCTCCAAAAATTTGAGATGTTCTAGAATTTTTGGAATTTGTTCATTTGTTTGCTTTTATGCTCCAAAATTTTTGAAACTAAGTATGAAGAGGTTGAATAGTTAAGGGACAATAGTTGCAAGCATAAAAGGAAATTGGAGTGACTTGGATAGAAGTTGAGAGAATATAGGGGTAGTTGCAAATATCTAGAGTTGTTCAACTCAATTTATGAGTAGTTGAGAGCATATAGGAGTAAATTTAAGAGTTTTAATGATAAAAGAGGTTAAAGGAAGGCTTCTTCAACACTCTAACACCTTTTTGGAGTAGTTTAAAGGGCTAAAAAGTAAGGATTATTGTTTTGGATGACCAAAAGAGATTGACTTAGCAAAATGAAGTGAAGACTTATCTTTTCTTTCTCCACATATGTTCTTATTTTCTAGCAAATTGTTGCACAACTATGAGGCTCATCTTTTAATTCTATAAATACATTGTAATGAAGGAATCAAGGGGGGATTAGAAAGGCTTGTTTTGGCCTGAGGAAATAGGATGGTTTTAGTTTCATTTCCAACAATGTATTTTCAACTTTCTAGAGTAAATTTGAATTCAAGCAAGTTTTTCATTTCCAACAAGCTTTTCATTTCTAGCAAGCTTTCATTTTCCAATAAAGTGTGAATTAGTTTAACATTTTCAATTCATGCAAGTGTGCCTTATATTAGTTTATTTTCATGCAACTTTCCTTTTATGCAAGTGTGCTCCAGAATAGGTTTGATTTTTGCAAGTTTGATTGTAGAATAGACTTCCAAACAATTTTTTTCATTCTCTTTTGCATATAACCATGGACACCGCATTGGATTGATAATTTAAATGATGAGGATTGCAATGACCCCATCAAAATCCCTCAAGATGAATCCTCCAAAACTATCTATCCATATCTATGAAAGATAAAGCATATAAACTCATGCTAAATAATCCTCAAATGAGTCTCCATAACCAATCACCATGAATCAACTCAATCCGATGAGAAATCATAGCATGAAACATAACAAATCTGAAAGATATCATGGGAAATACCTCTCAAATGATAAACTGTTGAGTAGACCAAGAGTGGGAATGAGAATGCTCCTCCAAGATAACCAAGTCATCATGACTCACTCCAAGAACAATCTCCTCTATCAGTCCATCATGAACTCACATCCATACCAAATGAAAGCTCCTTGGTTTTCTTGTTTAAACCTCCAAAGAGAACCATCTCAAGCAAATGTCTCTAATCACAAGAGAACTCCAACCATCAGCTAAGTCTCCAAGTATCCATGAGTACCTATAACCGATCAATACATGCCAAACTCCAAATGCAACATAGCACCATCATGAAGTAATCAAACAAATGATCAATGTACTCAATACAAAGAGAACCACACACAATCAATGTCAAAGCTTCAATCATGAATAAAGAGCATAAACATGACAACATGATGTAACCATCTCCTCTTAGGAGATCGCATGCACCAATGTAAGCATTATGGTCTCAAGAGAACATATATCATGCCAAAACTCTAAATCGGTATCAAGAGTAAACCATGAAATAATATCAAACATAATCTAAACAAAGAAATCATATCTCCAATCACATGAAGATAACCATAACTAATGATGCATCCATGTCATTTCCAACAACTCCCACTGAACCATGATACGAGCTGCACATGGCATCATGACTACCATCTCCTCCATTAAGATCATCCAGGTCTACACACACTCAACTGCAATGTCAGCAATAAACAAGTAAACCAAGATCTCCAAGCCAAGAAGATACATACAACTGCCATCAAAACATCACAAACCAAACCAATCCAACACCATTAAATCATCACTATCAAAAGCTCCCACTAAAAGTGTATAACCAATGACCGTAACAAGCTATCAGGACATCATGATCAAACCACATGTTAAAAGTCCCATCACCCGACTAATAAGTACTCTAACCATACATCCTCTCAATCTCAAAGAAACATACCAATGTACAAATGACCACAAACAAGGCCAACTAATGAAATTTGTAACAATGATGAATCAACCCTAGTGGATATAGACAGTCTTCATCCAAGTCATCCCACTACAAGTGAATGGGTAGCTAATCCACAACTTGCATAACTCATAGATCCAATCACTGAAGCATGCAAACTCATCATCACATCAATAAACTACAAACCAAGATATCAAAGAAGATCCTATAGACATCAAGACTCAAACCAACTTCATAGTGTAGAACATGGAAAGAGCTTTCCAAGGACTACAAGAAATTGAAAAATAGACTTTGTGGGAAAAAATTACGTGCATTTGAAAAAAATTGCTATAAAATGCACTATTAGACCTGATGGGGTGGTGCTCTAGTGGCTCCACCGGTAGCCCGTTGACAGTGGTGGCCAATCGATGGTGGATTTAAAATCCAAATTAAATATGGTTTAATTTTCTATTTTAAAAATTTTATACTCCCCCCTTTGAAC
This sequence comes from Sequoia sempervirens, assembly GCA_007258455.2. NCBI lineage: Eukaryota > Viridiplantae > Streptophyta > Pinopsida > Cupressales > Cupressaceae > Sequoia > Sequoia sempervirens. Next base: position 109,680 of record VDFB02144021.1, read on the forward strand.
TCAACCAATTATTAATTTTGGCTTATAACATTTGAAGTCCAAGGGTGAGAGTTTTCATTTGATGGAATTTAGAGTGAAATTAAATTTCATTTCAAATTTCAACGACGAAATTTTTTGTTTTCTATGGGCTTATGAAAACCTGTTGGCGTTGGTCTAGCAACCAGTAGGTCGTCGACTAGCAACGTTGATGACGTATGCCATCCAACCCTGCCAGTGGCATACTATCAATTGGTAGTACACTGTGTTGTGCAATATGGGGGTGGTGTGGGGGGTCTGACCCCCCTCCAAATTTTTTTATTTTTATTTTAACCTTTTTCAAAAAAAATTCAAAAACAATTTTTTTTTAATAAAGATTTTAATAATATTTTTAGAAAAAACATTTATCCACAGGGTTTTAATTTTTTAATTTTTTTTTTCTAATTTTTAGTCTCTGCAGACATCGACAATCATACGAAAGGATGTGTGGAGAAAAAAAAGTTGCATTCTTTTCCAACTTCTCCAAAATAGGGAAAATTTTATATCAATTTTTATCTCTTGAGCCTCCTAGAATCAATGACTAGGTCTGTTTTGTCTAAAGAGATCATCCATAAAATTTTCCCTACAAAACCCTCAAATAAAAACTCAAACCAAGAAACCCTCTTCACCCAAATTTGGAAAACTTCAAATCTATAATAAACCCAACAAATCTTGACAACCCAATAGCCCAAGTTTGCAAAAAAACACCTGCAACATGTGTTCCATATCTTGTAATGCCTTAAACACTACATGCATGTCCATGGCTTCAATTTTTCAAAAACTCTCAAACTAAGGTTATAACAAAAATTCTGCAACCATGAAAGCTCTGATACCACATGTTAGGAAATATTTAATTCAACCCATGATCTTAATTCATTTCCTACATAACCCATGATTGATAAACATGCATACAAGTAACCATAATGCATAGATCAAATAGACAAGCCACAAGATATATACCCTCGAAAAACCCTCCATCACATTAATCAGTAATAAAGCAATATAAGAGTTACAATGAATACCTCTAAAGCACTAAGCCCTCCAATGCACTCTCATGTGTCCAAGCATGAATCCACACATCTCATTCCATGCAGCTTCACATATGCACTCCTTAGAAAGACTCAATAATGACAGTCAAACCACTCAGCCCAACCTAAACCACTACACATGTGTTTGCTTTTATAGACACAAGCTCACACAAAATACAACTAGTGGTAAGGTAAAACCATGTACCACAAAATGATATTAATACAAAACCACTAACCCCTTATTTAATTTTGGGTACTAAGACTTCACTTTATTTAATATTCTCCAATATTAAATTATCACATGTCTCCCACACATTAAATAATAATACAATGTTACAATACAACATAAGTGGTCCCCAAATAATTACCTGGTGTGATTAACCACACCACCAAGGTGCATCACAAATAAATAATTATTTAATTACAACATTATAATAAATCATTTTATGCAATAGTGTACAACATCATATCCCAACAAATTTAACAAAAGGAAAAAAATTATGTGTCAAAAAGTTCTAATTTTTGCTATGTTTGCTAGTTCATCAAAAGTGTAAAAGTGTGACAAGGTTTGAAGGTTCACCAATTTATTGAGAGTTTGAAAGTACAAAAAGGTTCATAGGTTTTCCAATTTTCCAAAATTGAGATAAGTTTTTATAGGTTTGTCAATTTGTTGAAAATTTGAAAGTATGACAAGGTTTGCAGGTTCACTAATTCATTAAAAGTGTGAATGTGCAACAAGGTTTGTAGGTTTTCCAATTCATCAAAAGGATGGTAGAGTTCACAAGAGGCTAAATGTTTAAAAAAAAAAGGTTTTGGTGATTTCATAAGTTCACAAACTCATTGAAAGTGTGACAAGCTAGGAAATGGCCAAAATCTCTAAATTATGTGGTAAAGGAGAAATTAAATTTTAAGTAGCAAAAAGGGAACCAAAGTGTTTTCACACCATGACAAGTTTTTTTGCATCTACCACACTACATGCCACTCTCTCTTTTGGATTCCAATTAATATAATTGGTGAATAATAAATTATCCATGACCCTTGCATAATCTAATCCACTCTTTTGGGTGGGATTCAATACCAACCATGTATTTATTGATTTAATGAGTGAATGCATTTATTGTAGCATCCAACTTCCATTCTGCATAAAAAATCTTTTCAAAAATTATTCTAGGAAATTGTGTTAAGAAATCAAATCTAAGGATGAAAACATTTTTATCTCACCCTATCAAAAAATATAGCTCAAAGGTTGTGACTAAGCTTTCAAAGTTGCAATTTTCAACTACTTCAAGTTTATGTAATTGATAGCTTTTGTTATGGATTTAAGCATAGTTTTTTTCCATTTATTGTTCTTGATGTTGCAACTATTGAATGATAAATACAATTGAGAGGGGGGGTTTAATTAGTTGTACCAAATTAAAACCCTCAATAGTAATCAGATCCACAAGCATTCATAAACCCTTAATCTATTATAATGTTTAAATATGAGAAGCAAATAACAAAAACTAAAACAACCAACACCATACACAAGAGAACACCAGATTTACATGGAAAACCCTAGAAGGGAAAAACCACATTGAGGATTAGATCACAATATAAGTAATTGCAAAACCGGTACAAAGAGGCTCACTTCCAGAATAGGATGCACTGTCCAAAAAGGCTCACAAACAGAATAGAAAGAAGAAAGAAGATAGAATGTTATACAACAAACATGATATCTATGCAATAGATAATGCACCACAATAGCTTCAAAAACACTTGCAAGATTCAAGAGATCAAGATACCTCAACTCACTGCATTCATCAATCTTGCATTATAGCTCGCACTACATTTCACACACCATCTCAAATCAATTCATCTTTCATTTATACCATCCACAACTTGAAAAACATCTTCAATTCAGCTTCACTCACCTTACACTCTACAAATTCAAAATAGGTTGGAACTAAGCATTCTCGCGGCTGGTAGGAATGAAAGTAGACCAATACAAAGCTTAATTGGGACCCAAATTAACTCACAAATCACACTTCATCACTATTTAGAATATTCCTCTACCATCCTAAAATCCATCGAAGTCCTTCACAACAATTTACACCTCCATAATGTACATGCCCAATACACTCAAACTACACTACCAAACACTGTAATTCTAAAATCCCTTCCAGAGCATCAGAGCACAAATACTCTTGATGTAGGAAATATATCAACACCATCAAAATACCTTTAGAAATGCAAGACTTGAAGAGCAACTGCAAAGAAACATGAAGCAAAAAAAATTCTCCCACACACCTCTACAAGCAACACTGTGGAACCAATTCACATACTAGTGAACATAACTTCCTCTAACCATTTATCCAAATGCCAAAATTCTAGATATAGGAAATCTAAACGCCTCTATCCAACATATCCAAACCACACAATAAAATATTCAACCTAGAAGAAATGAGAAGCAAAACCAAAACACTTCTACAATCCAGAACACCTTATTTTATCAATTTTCTCAGTATCCTCAATATCTTTTTCACTACCACAATCATGAATAGAAGCTTATCAAAGTAACACCAGTGGTTAACAATATTAACTTAATTGATGAAAACATAATGCAACTAATCAAAGAAACAATCTCTCTTAACCATTACACAACTGTCACCAATGACAACACAAGCTTGTTAACATCAATGAAAAAACCTTCATATTTGCAACAATATCCCCCTTTTTCATTGATGGAAACACAATATGTGAAAATACATGAAAGAAAACATACACAACATTCATTACAAGATTTTCTTCTCTACTATCTCTCCCTCTTTCAACCTTTTCCTTTTTCACATGACATCTCTCTCTCCCTTTGTATAAACCAACTTTTTCACATGACTTTCTTTCTCCTCCTTTGACATCAATGGAAAAGGCTAAAATATTTTTCATTGTTCTCTCCCTTAGACATAGAACCAAGAAACTTGTAACTACTATAAGTACTCCCCCTTAGGAGTACACACCAATCAACTCACCAACCTCTACACAATGACAACATATATTTCATACTGCAACAATGTCACTACCTACTCCCCTTGAGAGATATCCACCTACATTATTCCAAAAAAGAATGAATCCATAGATCCATTGGACTAATGCATCTCCATATGCATCTAGTTCAAGGAAGGAGGTTCAATAACCCCCAACTTCTCCTGAAGGTACTCAAAAGTATCCTCAAGAAGAGCCTTAGTAAATATGTTAGTAATTTGATCCTTTGTAGGTACATATTCAAGCTTCATTTCATTCTCCACAACCTTCTCTCTCAAAAAGTGATACCTAATTAATATTTTTTTTTTCTTGAATGCATCACCGCATTCTTTGAAATTTTGATTGCACTTGTATTATCACAAAAGATAGAAATAGGCTCATCATACACCACTCTAATATCCTTCAATGTTTGTCTCATCCACAATACTTGTGTGCAACAAGATTTTGTTGCAATATACTCAGCCTCTGTAGTGGATAAAGAAATAGAATCTTGTTTCTTGTTTATCCATGATACCAATCTACATCCAAGAAAGAATGCACCACCACTTATACTTTTCTTGCCATCCACACAACCAGCCCAATCTTCATCCATGTAAGCACTCAATGTGAAATCAGTATCCTTAGGATACCACAATCCATAATCTGGGGTGCCCTTCAAATATATGAATATCCTCTTCATTGCTGCAACATGTGTCTCTTTAGGATCTTCTTGAAATCTAGCCATAAGACAAACTGCATGCATGATATATTATCTAGTAGCTCAGTTAGATATAGTATTCCTCCAATCATTGATTTTCTTATTCTTTCAGCTATGAGGATGTTTCCACATTTTCTCATTTTAACCTCGTTCTCTTTATTTTTCTATCAACTTATTATCAAGTTTTCATTTTCATTATATTCATTCTCATACCATGAACTACCTACATCTCTTTTAATTTTATCAATATTTTTTTGTGGATCAATACCTTCCATTATTGGTTGATTGCATTATGTATTCAAACAACTCTAAATCTAATAGTTTTGGACTAGATCCTTGCATATTATGCTACAAATAATTTCAACTTTAATGGGAAAAGATCCCTTTCTATGTTGTCTCAACTAAATCTTGTTAGATTTGTTGAGTCTCCATATTGCCTCAAGAAATGCCACTCCCTTAGGCACCCATAAAGGAAGAATGTGAGTCTTTGCCTCTACTCCATACACTCTAACTATTATGCAATCATTGTGATGGATAAAAGTACCCCAATTGTGTTCAATTATAGTTTTAGAATTTAGATTAAATTTGGTCTTAGAATTCTAATGAAAGCTCTAGAAATCTTATCTCTCTTATATCCTAACATGTTCATAATTTTAGTCATAAAATGTAGCTCAAGTATACAATAATCAAAATTCTAACCATGCAAATCCCATATATAGGTACATTTCCACACAAGAATAGGGTTTCCTTTTGATGACTCTAGAGTTACTCTAAAATCAATATCCTAATAATCTCATCCTAAGAATAACAAGATATGGCATAAGAAAGAATACCATGTAAATGATAGTATCATTTTTTTATCCTTTAATTATACTACTGCTTTGTGAATTTATTTTGTTAAGAATGAAACAAATTTAAACATGTTGATATACCTACATTGAATATCAATAACCATCATCATTAGAGCCATAATATTTTAAACCTTTTAATCAAATCCCAAGACATGGCATAGAGATACATAAGTCATTCTAATGTAATATTAAAATTACCTTGTCCTAAGGGGCTCAATTTATTAAATAGGAATAAGCATCACTCTCTCAATCACATCTTTTGGCCTATGATTTAGTAACCACTTAACCCTATAACTATTCTTGTCTCTTTTGTATTCTTGATCAAATTCATTAAAATTAATTTTATGAATTGTCAAAGATTGAGGTTAAACACTTTCTAATTAGTTGTTTGCTCATAGTGAATAATTAATTTCCCTTCCCATTATTCAATGTTCTAATTTCAAGATCATAATTAATTTAGATAGCATACATAAGGTCAACATTGATAAATATATTGGGTACCACCAACTTCCCTAGGGAAAATTTCTAGATATTATACATTGGAGTAGGCCTCCAAGCATAGTTATATTGATACTTAAATAAATCCCACCTAGTTGATAAAATTATAGCATCTTTGGTACATTTAATTATGTCTTGCAAGATATATCAAATAAAATGTTGGTGCCCTATGCATACTAGGTTGTTTTAACAAAACCAATGAATTTGTTTAATAGGTCCTAATACAAACTTCTCTTAAACCTACTAGACTGAGTGAACATGAAATCATATTGAAAATTCCATGTTTCATAGGGTTTATAGTGGGGATGTAGACTAAATATAAATGATGAATCGTAGATTTTAAAAATTCAAACAATGATAGGATTAAATTCTCACACAATTCATGACCATGTAAACCCTAAACAACTCTAAATTGTAGATAGTTTCTAGTTACAAGTGACTTTTTACTATTTGCTTTAGGAATCTTTGAACACTCATAAAATTCAATTTAGAGTATTTATCAATAATATTTTTCTTAATATATAGTAAAATTTTTGAGGTCATTTTGAGTAGAAATAAAGGATTTATAGGGAAATTGGTGTTTCCACCAAATTTTCACTCAAAGATACAAATTAACTAATTTTTGGAATATTTTTTGGGAAGAGGTATCTTGGCCTTAGTAAGTTATAGAGAAAATTTGAGATTATTCAAATTTGACTTGTGCGATTAATTGCAAAATTATTTTTTCCTTCATGACAGATCCTACAACAAGAGGCAAAAATATTGTTATCACACTTGAAAAATATCTAGATAAGAATGATATAGTAATTGAGGATATTGTTGGAAATATATGCCTCAATCTCACAGGCTGAAACCTCTAAGAGAGGCAAGTCGGTGTGACATGCTTTGGGTCTAGCCGACTAGCAGCTTTGGATCTTGTGGTTTGTATAGGTCGCTGAGACAATGTTTAAGTCATGCCAAAGGAGCTTATCATTTTGACTTGTGACTGTCATTGTAACCCTATTTCGAGTGGAGATCTCTCACCGACAGGCCATTCATATTGTATATCGGGGAGACCCTTGTCCGAAAGGCTTACTTCAATGTGAAGTCCCAACGATAGCTAATGTCTTGCCAACAACATTTTATGTTGAAGCCTTCGGGGAGAGTCTTGGGTGTTTGGTAAGAAGTCTTACTGATAGGAATGTCTCACCAACAGTATTCACTCGGGGTAACTCAAAGGTCTCGGGAAGAACTCTCAACGACTAAGTGAAGTCTCACTGAAGGTGGAGGCTTCGGTATGAAGTCACAGTGATAGCTAAATTCTTGCTGATAGGGTGTTACACATGTGGTCATTGGAGTAACGAAAGGGGTCGCTATGAAGTCTTAGCGACAAACGATGTCTCGTCGATAGCTTTATCTTGGAGGCATTGGGGTAACACTAAGGGTTCGCCAAGAACTCTTAGCGATGGAGAGAAGTCTTTCCAACTGTTGTTTGGTGCTCGGTATGACTTAAGATCTCAGAGTAACAACTCAGCAATAGTGATATGTCTTGGCGATAGATGAGCACTTCGGAGTAACTTTGAACCTCGGTATGATCTCTTGGTGAAAGATGATAGTCTCACCAATGTAAATTCTATTGTCTATGTGACTTTGGAGCTTCAGTATGATGTCTCACCAAAAGTGATAAGTCTTGCCGACTGTTGAACGTCTTGGTATAACATAAAGGCTTGGTATGAGGTCTTGGAAACATGGCGAAGTCTTAGCGATAGCTCTCTGGACTTGATGTAACATCTTGGTGATAAGGATGACTCTTGGAAACATCGATGGTTAAGTCTTGTGACATCGGGAAGACATGGTTAGTGTCTCACCGACATGCCAACACAAGTTGATCTCTTTGATCGAGAGAATACCATCCTACATGGTGAATCAATGGCCAATCAGAGGAGCCGAATGGGAACCGCTAGCAGTTGGACTATTGTGGCCATTACTGAGAGGAAGCTTGATAGACAGGGGCATCATGGATTTACTCAGACGTTGTAGATGATGTTTGGTTCGATGTATCAACAGATTGGTGTGTGATTGTATGATTAGTGGATGAATTCTATTCTGTGAAGACTGTAACGTGAATGTTCTATAGCAAGGTTGTTCATGGTGAATACTACTGTAAATTGACATCAGAAAGATAAGTCAGATCTTTGTATGTAATCTTTATTACTGTAATACAAAGTGACTTCTCTTGGTGTGGTGGGTTTTTCTCCTGTAAGGGTTTTCTGACGTAAATTTGGTCTTCATATGTGTTTTTCAAATACTCTGTTTCTGTTATCTCTTTCATGTGCATCTTAATTGGACTATAATTGTAAAAATTTAAAAAGGTATCTCTGCATTCTTCCTTGAGGTTTTGACGTTAGGAGAGTTACTTCCGCATCTAGCTTTCCTTACAGATATTACTCCTAATGATGAAATCAATAATGTTAAGGAATAAATTTCATCAATGAAGGAGATGAGTGAAGTAATTTCATTGATGAATGAGATGATTAATTTATCAAGGAAAATGGAAAATGTATTATACATGTTTTAAACTATAAGGGAGAAGATTCACATAATTAGGTGGAAGATAATGCTTCTAATGGGTATGATTTTTTTGGACTTGAAGTATATCTCAAGAACGATCAACACTCAAATAATCATATTCCTGGACATTTCACACTGAAGTTGGATATGAGAAATTTTGATAGAAAGGATCCAACCAATTGGATTTTTCAAATCAAGTATTTATTTGATATTCACCATGCTCCATACCAATAGAGGGTGGCAATGGAATCATTATGCTTGGAACTAGACCAATTTATTTGGTATAGTTGGTTATGTGAAGAAATTCAAAATAAGGATTGTGTGTTCACATGGCTAATTTTTCAAGAGGAACTTGCTACACATTATGGAGACAATTTTTTGGAAAGATACTTCTATCAACTAACTAAAATAAATCAAATAGGTACAATCAGGGACTATATTCATCAAGCTCAAACCCTATGTTTAAAAGTGGAGAATGTTACAAAAGAAAATTTGAAGAAATTATTTGTAGGAGGTTTTAAAGTACCACATCAAACATGAGGTATGTTTGTTCAAACCATAGCCCTTTTCCTAACAAATACTTATGGTAAGGCAACTCAAGGAAACATTTATGGACAATAAGTGGCAAAGGCTTGTAGAAATAAGAAAAAGGAGCCATCTTACAAAATCCTTGTTGAAATGTGTCTAGTATCTTCATTCGGGATTCATGACATGGTTTCACAACCTCCTGTTGGTCCTTAATTGGGATGGTAATGGTTTATTGAATAGGTGCACCTTTTGGGGAAAAAACCAACTCAACTCCTAACAAGTGGTATCAAAGCAAGGTCGTGGGTTTGAATCCCCTCAGGTAATGTTGAGGGGGAGTTTGTTGGAATGTTTCCAGTGTCTCCCTTTGGGATTTGTGACATGATTTAACAACCTCTCGTTGGTCCTTAATTGGGATGGTAGTGGTTTCTTGAATAGGTGTGCCTTTTGGGAAAAATGACCAGCTTAGATCCCAACAATCATTGCCCCTACCTACCAAGTTGACTTTCCAAAAAATGAGAGGAAAGAGAGAAAAAGGGTTATGTTTTATTTGTGAAAGAAAATATAGTTAGGGTCATAAATTTGCTAAGAATAAATTATTCTACATTGAAAATCCACGTGAGGAGGAGGAGGAAGAGGTAATATTATACAAGGTAATGAAATGGAAGAGGAATCTGGAGATTCTCATCCAATCATCTCTTGTCATGTACTTGCTAGATTTAGTTCCCAAAAAACTCTTAAAGTGGTGGGTTTCCTAAAGAAAGAGAGAGTAATGATATTGATTGACTTAGGAAGCACTCACAACTTCATTAACTAGAAGTTATATACTTGTTTAGAAAAATGTATATACCCTACTCCAAAATTCTAGGTCCAAATTATAGATCAAGGTACTTTTAGTTGTTCAAGAAAATACCATAGCATTAAATTAACCATGGGGGAGTATTAGCTAATTTCCCTGTGTTTTCTATTACCATGGGTGAAATGGATACAGTATTGTGAGTACATTGGCTCACTACTTGAGGAACAATTGAGATGAAATTTCAAGAGCTATTAGTGAGATTTCGCTCAAAAGGAAAGACAGTGGAGCTAAAAGGATTGCATATAAAGTCCCCAAAAATGGTAAGCTCTCATAAAATGTAAAGGTTGCTTAAAAAAGGAGCTGATGGATTTTTGGCCCAATTGTTTTCATTAGAAACCTATCAATCAAATTATCCTAACCATCCAAATCTACAAGTAATTATAAATCATCACTCAATGGGTTTTGGATATATTCTTAAAGGACTACCTCCTAAGAGTGATCACAATCATGCCATACAACTAGTGCCTAGGAGCCAACCTCCCAACATTAGGTCTTACAAGTACCCATTGATTCAAAAAATTGAGATTGAAAATATTGTTCAAAAGATGCTAGAGGCTAGTATTATTCGGCATATCCAAAGTGCTTGATCCTCTCATGTGGTAATTATGTGTTAGGAGGATAAAACTTGGTGCATGTTCCTAGACAATAGAGTGTTTGATATGCACACCATCAAAGATAAGTTTCCTATACTAGCCATTGATGGTTTACTAGATGAATGAATGGAGCCATGTTTTTAATAAATCAAGTTTTCACCAAATCCAAAATAAGGAAGAGGATATTCCCAAGATAACATTTAGGACTCATGAGGGTCATTGTGAGTTTATTGTGACTTCATTTGGTCTTATAAATTCTCCATCTACATGGTAGAAAATTTTACACCTCGTTTCTAAATTACTTAATTACTTTTACCTTTATGAGTAAATATGATTTTTGTAGACACTAAAAAATGTCTTAGGCTTGCGATTTCTAAATTCTCCATCATTTCCCCTTTCATTCTTCATAATTAAATAATTTTTAATTATTTAATTATTTTCTAAAGTCATAATTCTTCTATTAATTAAATAATTTTAATTATTTAATTAATTTTCTATCTTTATTCCTCCCTGATTAATTAAATAAATTTTATTTATTTAATTACATCACTAATTAAGTCCTCTTCTTTCTAAAATTAAATAAATTCTTATTTATTTAATTTTTATCCACCTTCCACTATAATTAAATAATTATTTTAATTATTTAATTATTCATTGGCCTCTTCTCTAATAAATTAAATAAATTTAATTTATTTAATTTGGTCCACTCTCTTGAATTTTGAATTAAATCATTATTTAATTCAAAATGATTCTTTTGTCACATTCCTCTATAATTAAATAATATCTTTAATTATTTAATTATTCATTGGTCACCTAAATTAAATAATTTTATTATTTAATTTGGTCCTTCTTGAATTTTGAATTAAATCATTATTTAATTCAAAATGATTCCTTTGTCACATTCCTCTATAATTAAATAATTATTTTAATTATTTAATTATTCATTGGTCACCCAGATTAAATAATTTTATTATTTAATTTCTCCTACAACCTCTTTTCTTGCCAATCTTATCTTCCACATCAAATCTTATCTCTTGACATCTCATTCAATTTCATCCCTTGATTGAATTATCTCATAATTCAATCTCAACCCTTCATTTCTTGTCATTGCCCTAATTTTGACCTAACCCTATTCCATACTACAACATTCAATTTTGGCCATTGATTAAGATATCTTATTGACATTCAATCTCATCCGTCCATTCAAAATGCCATTTTCCTCTCATTTTTACAAGGAGGCATTGGATTTTACACATTAGACTTTGCAACATTTGTCATCTTACTTCATTTAGTCTTGGTATATTTAGGCATAGGCATTTCACTCATATTGTCATAGGCATTAGGCATTTAGACTTTATTCAAATCCTTCAAAGCTTGGTGTAGGACTTAGACTTTTATTTTAGATTGCTCGCATGATGAATCTGAGGGAAACACATCAACCAACAAGTTAGAAGGTGTTACAAAAGTGAATCATGGAGGTCTTGGCAGTTTTCTGGTATAATCGTTCTTTTGTTTACTTCCATTGTATTTTGTAATTGCTTTGGGTTTATAGTCTCCATTGATCTAATCTAATTCTAAAATAACCCTTAGTTACATTGGTGAACCTGACATATTTAACACATTTTGAGAATCTTGGAGTTCGATTCTTTTGTTGAAGGTTTTGTTTGATTTTTGGTGCAGGTTTGACATCACTGTGGATAAAGCCCTAGTTTCTAAAGAGTTAACCATAACTTTCAAACGGCCATGTATCTTTTCACAAAAAAAAAAATTCAAGTTGGAGACAACGTCTAGAGCTTCCATTCCAAAAATCAAATTTTTCGGAGCTGGTTTGATTTTTTTATAATTTTTTTTCTATTTTTCATGAAAAATTAATTTTAAGAGAAAATTATTGAATTTTTTTAGATAGGTTTACATTTATGGAAATATATCTAAATTTTAATAGGGGTCTATTCTTTATCTTTCAAATTTGGACACACAATTATTAGTCAAACAATAGATCTTTTAAAATTATGGTTTCACACATATTTACCTATATCTCACAAACGGTTGTAGATCTGATCACAATTTTTTTTTTGCAGATTTAGGATAACATCAGACAAGTTCAGTCAAAAAATCAGAATTTTTGGAGCTGTTTTGTATTTTTTATTATTTTTTTATGATTTTTCATAAAAAATTAATTTCAGGTGTAAAACAGCAAATTTTTCTGATTTATTTACATTTTTGGAAACCTCTTGATATTTTAGACATGATTTATTCTATTTATTGTTCATTTTACTATAAAAAAATTTCTAAAAATCAGATTTTCCTTGACTAGCTAACCCTCTAATAATAGTGATCCATTATCTTGTTAGGGTTTGTTGTTGGTTTTGTACATGTGCAGAAAATAAACACTTCAAAGGACACATTGGATCAAGTGGAAAAAAAATGGTGCATCTAACTATTTTTGCAAATTGATAGTCAAAGACATATATTCAAACTACTGACATGTGGTTTTGCAGCTATGTTTGTTGAAGATTTATCTCTCAAACCACTTGTTTGCATTTTTTTTAATTTAGGAACATTTCCTTTGGTGCTCTAAAATTAATTTTGTTTGCAAGTTTTTGATTGTGTTTGCAAAATGGTAGGTGAGTATGCTCTCACCTTGTGAAAACTCGGTGATCAGAAAACCAGACCCATTTTTACATGTTATTACCCTCACAATTTGGTATATCGAAGTATCCTCTCCCCTTGCGCATTCGTGCAATCCTGGGTGTAAGAGAAACGGTTACTAACTCTAGAAATTGGGCCTTCCTGGGGATTTCATCACCCCAACGCGACTCAAACTAGCAACGGAGATAAAGCCAAGCTACCCCCGGCCGGTATATAAATGTGAATCTTAAGGGAAAACCTAAGATTACGAGTGCGGATGTGTCATAGGATAGAGTAGTACTCCCATAAACCCTGTTGAGCTTAACCTCTTCAGGTTGGAGTGCCACCTAATTGGTGATTAATCTCTTTCCCCATGTATGGCCACTCAAACGGGGGTCTCGAACTAAACACCTTTGTGTAGTAAGCCAAAAACCTTCTATTTGCTAGCGCAACACTGGTCGGTGTGAAGGCATCCACACTTTCGCAATCTGTAGTAGAGGTGATCAATCTACCATGGGAGTTTCATGGGGGTTGGAAGCTTGGTTGGCCTGAGAAGAGAGTGCACTGTAAGGGGGAGCCCGTGCAGCCAAGCTTCTGAATTCACACACTACTGATATGCAGTTGGGGAAACCCATGTGGAATCTAGCGAATATTGTCTTGGCCTAACCTAGGATTGTACTTGTCTTATGTGTGCTTGCTTACATCCAAAACATTGTGTTTTTCAAGTGCTTGTTGGATTTCTCAAACAGTATAGACATTTCTCACAAATCTGGAAATGAAATAATCAACTTCAGACAATTCAGACTTTTCATCAAAACATCACAAAACTGAATTCAAGTCCAACAATTTTTCCTATTGTCAAACATCTTTTCTCGACGTTTATGTTAGAAACCAGAACTGAAATTGCTCAAAATTTTCATCATTCAACCATTAGCTTGCATTTTTACCTTAGGCTCAACATTGTTAATTTTAGTTCTATTCCCTAAGCTTCATAATCATCCTTTCCTACATAGATTTGCCCTTAGGTTTCCATCTTTGCAGACTTTGGATTAGGCCACCTCATCACACTTTGCAAAATCATTGCCTTCAAAAGTAGGTTATCTTGGGACTTAGTCAACAATCTCATTTTCAGTCATTTTTCTTTTTGTGAGAATTTCCAACTCAACAGTCTAGTTAGGAAAACTCACTAGTCATTTTTGACCTTGTCACTTAGTCCCTCTAACAAGTCCTTTGATAACCAAAATTAAGACATAGATTAAGCTTAGAGTGGTTAGGAAAACCTTTCTCCACATTGCATTCATCTTGGTCCATACTTTACATATTTTATACCTAAAAATCAAAAAAATCAAAAACAAAAAAATCTAAAAATAGTGTTCATCCTAATCCTCATTTTGCACCTTGACATTGCATTAGTCACCTTTCTAGTCAACATTGTCATCTTAGTCCTCATTCTGCACCTAGTCAATTCTATCACCTTTTATTAATCAACATTGTCCCCTTGACATTTGACATCTTTCTTTGGTAATCTTGTCATCTTGCATCAATCATTTCCTTAGGAAAATGTCATAACCACCTTGCATTGTCATCCTTTATCACAAAACACCAAAAAATAGACTAGTTGTCATAATCATCATCCTCATTTGAGCAATTCTCTTTTATGGTAGAAACTAGGCTTCAAAGAAAGAAAAGACAAATGGAAAAATTTGGACAAGACTTCAACACCAACACTTATGACATGAACCAAGACATGACTTTTAACGATCCATTTACCAACATGAACATACCATCTTCCATGAACCTGCCAACATCCTCTCAAACTCCATTTGAACCATTCATACAGAGAGACCAGAATGGACAAGTATTCGTTGAGGATCTAGAGGCTGTAGCCCAAAATCCTGACGTAGCTTCATTTGTAGAGGAATTGGTCTTGAACGACGCTGACAGATACCTTGCTATGCTTTTAGATCAAGGGGAAAAACTACCAAGAGGATTTTACATCAATGCCATAAGACCTTCATCTCCAAACAACACGACACAAAACTCAACACCTCAACAAAACACGAACAATGCCTCCAACAATAATACTGTTGTCACCACACAAATTGCTACAAGCACCGTCAATGTTACATCTAGTGGCACCATAAGTCAAAACGCCTCCAACTCAATCAATGCAACATCTATTGGAGGAACACCCACCATGCCACAAGCAATATCACAATCCATGCCCGCAATGTCAATGACACCTTCACAAACAATTGGAACTACCCTTGGACCTACATCAATGGGGGCAAGTTCCTCAAACCCCATATTTGGAACTTAATCTATAGGGATATCATCATCAAATCCTTATGTTGGAACCTCATTCAAAGCATTTGGAGGAAATAAACGGCGTATTCTTATTAGAGGTCCCCAACCA
This sequence comes from Sequoia sempervirens, assembly GCA_007258455.2. Taxonomy (NCBI): domain Eukaryota; kingdom Viridiplantae; phylum Streptophyta; class Pinopsida; order Cupressales; family Cupressaceae; genus Sequoia; species Sequoia sempervirens. The sequence continues at coordinate 125,358 of VDFB02144021.1, forward strand.
AATGTTAAAAACATCAATGCCTCACAAGGACAAAATACTAACATCCCGCATGGACAAAATACCAACATCCCACATGGAAAATTCTTCCAATATGGACAAGGCACTCAAATGACACAAAAAATGAATACCTTTGGGCACCAAAATATTCAAGGTTACTAGATCCCCCAAATATCGACAAATATGGTTGGATCACAAATCCCCACATATTCATCACAGATCCACACACAACAACACATTCCTCATCCAAACTGGAAATACCAACCATCACCAAACCAAAACATATCATACATTTCACAACACCTATCACATTCAAACTCGAACATGCTATCACAATCAATGGGGACTTAGGGGATACCCATCACTCCTATGTGTGATGCGACGAATAATCCCATAATAGATGCCTTGACAGCTAGAGTGGCAGACCTCCAAAAATAGATGGAAAACATGCAAACATCCAACAAACCACCACCAACATCATATGACCTATGTCCATATCCTTTTGACACAACTTTATACATGCCACCATTTCCTCCTGGATATGTGGCCTCGAACTTCACCAAATACAAAGGCAATACAAATCCCATTGAACACGTTCGAGAATTCATGACCAACTGTATGGACATTGCATCTGAACACACTTACTTGATGAGACTCTTCTCCAAGAGTCTAACAAGACCCACACTTGAATGGTTCTCCACTTTGAAGGGGATAAAAACATGGAATGAACTTCTAGACAAATTTGTGAAAAATTATGCCTATAACATTGACACCGACACCTCCATCACTAGCTTATGCACACTTACACAAGAAGACATTGGTAAAACTTTTATCCCATTTTTCCAACAATGGAGAAGTCTAGCAAGTCGTTGCCACATAGACATACCTGAAAAGGAGAAGGTTTACATGTTTGTACAAACACTCCTAGGCCCATTGAGAAATGGCTTGTGAGTTCATTGTTGTACAACCTTCACGGACCTAGTCGAACAAGGTGTCCAACTTGAGAAAGCCCTTATTGCTAAGGGAAGATTAAAATATGGTCCTAAAACCATAAATGCAAGTCCACCCATTAACAAGAACAAATACTGGGTTAAGAATAAACATGTCACCAATGATGGCATTGTAGACGCTAAGGCTATCAATGCAATAGGTCATGTGCTTACCCTTAAAGGGGCTCAACCACAAAATACACAGATGAACACCCAAAACCATGCTACCACTATTGTATAGACAAATCAAAATAACCAAGGTAATCAGAATACCCAAAATCAAAGGCAACGCCGACAACCTAGACAGTTCCCTAGGAGTCGTACATACACCCCCTTGGGTGAGCCCATTGAAGAGGTCCTCAAGAAACTCCTTCAAAATGGTGTCATAACACTTGAGGACCCAAAACCATATGACCTAAGGTAGTTTAAACCATTTTGGTGGGACAACAATGCATTTTGTGATTATCATCGAGCAAAAGGACATAAAACCTCCTCATGTCAACAACTGAAAAATCTGGTACAAGACCTTATCGAGAATCATACCATTGAAATAGGGGGACCACAATTTGCATCTAATTCAGATCATACTATCCATAAGAATCCACTGCAGGACCATGGTTCCCATAATGCTTCCACCTCATGTCCACACAATCAAGCTAATTTCGCCTGAGCCAAGTACGATTATTCCAATGGACCTATTATAAATAATGTCTGAACTAATGATGAATACATCAATACCATTACATTCAAGAGAGCACCTCAGTGCAATGCTACTACTCGAAGTGGCAAGGTCACGATAGCCGGTCCACCTCCCGCCAGACAACCCAAAATCACCATACTTGGCCCATCTACTAAACAATCAAAACCTATCCTGAACACAAATCAGTGGCAACCCAAAAGTCAGTTCAACCTTATCAATCAGCTAGGAAAGACTCCTATGCAAATCTCTATACTTGAGCTACTTCGTATCTCCCCCGCACATAGGGATATCCTAGATAAAACCCTACAAGAGTCGTTGGTCCCAAGGACATTGATGTCAATCAGTTTGAGACCATGGTAGGATACCTCACTACGCCTCACCATGTCACCTTTTCTGATCAAGACTACTCATCACCAAAAACCAACCATAATGATGCATTGCACATAGAAACTTTTGTCCACAAACACAAAGTTAGACGAGTTTTAGTAGATGGCAGAGCAGGATTGAACATATGCTCCCTCAAACTGGTTAAGGCTTTAGGGTTCTCTGATGCATGCGTAGACCCAACAAAGAGTATAGTGATAAAAGCATACGATGACGAAGAATGCTCTTCACGTGGTGTTATCTCTCTCCCTATTAGAGTGGGACCAATCATTGTTGACACAACCTGCTAAGTTCTGGATTTGGAACTACCATATAACATCTTGCTCGGCCATCCATGGATTCATGCTTTAAAAGTTGTTTCGTCCACATATCATCAATGCCTAAAGTTTCCATTTGACGGCACGAAAATAACCATATACGGAGACCCCGACCCCTTCCAATACTGTACCAACCTAAGGGGTATTTCTGAAAACTGAGTGCCTATTAACCGCGAAGCACCTGGCTCCTCTCCATCCAAATACATTGACCCATCCACACTCACATCATTCTCTGCATCCGCACCATCCACATCTTCCACCACACCACCACCTCCAACAAACCCTAAGGTTGAATCCACTGTCAAAATGCAGGACCTCGGATATGGAGAATTCAAACTACATACAGCATACAGCATAACAACAATGCCCAAGTCTCCAAAGGTCTATGGTCGGCCATGTTTCAGAATGGAACCTCAAGAAACTTTCAAAGTTCCACCGAAAACAATTTTTATCAAGTGGGGAGACATGAGTAATGAAGACCTTGCTGACATCACAGGATGGATCTATAAGGATACTGTCGCACTACCCCCATTACCAGTTCAAAAATATGGCAAAGGTTATGACATCATGAAGGCTAAAGGCTACGATGGTACTAGTGGCCTAGGAAGAAATAAAACCGGCTGAAGGGAACCCATAGAACCTTTCCAAATTCCAAAGTATCTCGGATTAGGGTTTGGATCACCTGACAATGATGACCGATGTACCATTGGACCTTCGAGTGAGTGAGTACATGCTTCGAAAAGTGTCGAGACCACTAAGGAAATCCTCACCGAAACTGACTCCCAAGAATGGGAATTTGGCTCAGAACAATCCCTAAGTGACTATTGTCTTGATGATTTGTTTGTCGAACTAGGGGAACTAACCTCTGAACAAAAATTTTGGCAAACATTTAAAATTGAATAGGCATCAAATAGTTAAAGTCCCATTACCACTCCTCATGACATAAAAGACCCACCATCTGAAACCTTTTAGTCCAATCCATCTGAAGTATCAGACAACACTGACAACCAAGACTCTAAGGCCTTCACCCCTTATTTTGATAATGAATATGACACAAGTGAAGGGGAATATTGGATAGAGTCCGATGTAGAGTTGGATGATGATAATCTCATCTACAACATCACTGAATCAGTTTGCATTCTTTCTGCATCCTCCCCTCAATTTACCAACATTGATGATGGCATTTCCTTAATTTACCCTAAACTAGTCGATTGGAACCAACAAGGCCCGCCAGTTCTGGACACATTCCAGAATGATGAGGCAATTGCAGAATTTATGGGGTTACATGAAGGTATACCTAGTGGAGACCACAAGTCAGGATTCACCATTGATTTAGACTACATGGCATACTTCGGTGAGACTGTTCCACCCTCTAGTCACAAAAGTAAAAACAAAAATAAAATAAAAAATGAAATGTCTCTAGGTGAAAACTGAAAGGCACCTTTTGATGATAAAATAGTAAAAACAAAGGATGTATCCGTGGGTGAAAACCTCTCTGAGGTGCCCAAAGATGGAGGACTGGACTTTCTCCCTGTGCAACAAGAGAGATCAGTCATGCTTATCGAAGACACAATAGAGGATAACATATCAACTGCAGAAGATCCCAAAATGGTCCTCTTTGCGGCATCACTGACTGAAGAAGAGAGACCAGAATTTCATAAATTCTTCACAGAATGAAAGATCAATTTTGCATGGTCTTATGCTGACATGCCAAGATTGGACCTAGAACTAGTCCTGCACTATCTGCCACTACTACCTAATGCCAAACCAATCAACCAGAAGTTACGCAAAATGCACGTTCATGTTGCTCTACTGGTCAAAGCTGAGTTAAAAAAAATTCTAGATGTCGGATTCATACGGTCTATTGACTATGCTAAATGGATATCTAACCTGGTGCCAGTAACAAAACCAAATGGGCTGATTCGTGTTTGTACAGATTTTTGAGACCTAAATAAAGCATGCCCAAAGGATGACTTTCCTTTGCCAAAACATTGACATCATAGTTGACCTTACAGCAAGATATGAGATGCTATCCCTCATGGATGGTTTCTCCGGCTATAATCAAATCCACATTGCTCCTAAAGACCAGCACAAAATAGCATTTACTTGCCCATGGGGTACATACTGTTGGAACGTCATGTCATTTGGTCTAAAAAATGCAGGTGCCACATATCAAAGGGCTATGACCACGATCTTCCATGACATGATGCACAAAATAATGGAAGATTATGTAGATGACCTATTCGCCAAATTAGTAACTAGGAAAGATCATTTGAAGGTACTTGACACAATTTTCAAGAGACTTGAAGAGTACAAAGTTTGGCTAAATCCTAAGAAGTGTGTTTTCAGGGTCACATCAGGTAAACTATTGGGATACATAGTTTCTCAAAGAGGCATAGAGGTTGATCCGGCAAAGGTCAAAGCCATCATAGACATGCCTCCACCTAGAGGAATCAGTGAACTCAAAACTCTACAAGGAAAGGTATAATCTATTCAGCGTTTCATAGCCCAATTCGCAAACAAGTGTCACCCATTTCAATATTTGTTGTGCAAAGGTATCCCCTTTGTATGGACAGATAAATGTCAAGAAGCCTTTCAACAAATCAAAGGTTACCTACTATCAACTCCAGTTCTCATGCCTCCCATTCATGGAAAGCCATTGATCCTATACATCTCGGCAACTAATTCAGCACTAGGGGCATTATTAGCACAGAATGACCAAGAAGAAAAATAAAGAGCTATATACTATATTAGTCAGACGTTGGTCAGATATGAGCTAAACTACACACCAATTGAATGATCTTACCTAGCCATGGCCTTTGTGGCACAAAAACTAAGGCACTACATGTTAAGTCATCAGACCCAACTAGTAGCAAAGATCAACCCCCTAAAATATTTGTTGAGCAGGGTAGCATTAACAGGACATCTGGAAAAATGGGTTATGATTCTGAGTGAGTATGACATTCAATATGTAGAAAGAAAGGCTATAAAAGGACAAGCCATAGCAGACCAGCTGGCGGACGCACCTTTACAAAGTGATCACCCGTTAGTGGTAGATTTTCCAGAAGAGTCGATATTCCATACAAAACCTAAGGCACCTTGGCGACTCTATTTTGATAGACCACACACAAACCATGGCTCAAGGGTAGGAATCATGTTCATCACCCCGCAAGGAGACTCTATTCCTAAGTCTTTCCGCATCGCCTTCCCATCCACAAAAAATGTGGTAGAATATGAGGCATTAGTTACAGGACTAAGAATGGCAATAAAATGGAAAATTAGGGCACTACATGTCTACGGGGATTCTCAGCTTGTCATCAACCAGGTTAATGATGATTATGACACAAAGGATGAGAAGTTGATGCTTACAAATGGATGGTTGATAGTTTCCACACATACTTTCATATGATAACTTTTGAACAAGTTTTGAGAGCATAGAATAAAGCGGAAAATGCTATGGCTACAATAGGCTCTCTCCTTGACATACCAAGCAATTTGCCTCAATTAGAATTCCTAATAGAGCAATTATTGGTCCCTGCCTATGACATTCTGGAGTCAGAGATGGTTTGTGAACTTGTTAGTCCCAACTCTCCCTGGTATCAGGATATTTATGACTACCTAGAATCCCAAACCCTTCCACTGAACCTGTCTAATAACCAAAGGAAGTCCTTCATCCGAAAATCCACAAGGTATGCCATCATCAGTGACACCCTTTACTAACGTAGCTTTGATGACACCCTCCTTAGATGTCTCGACACCAACGAAGCACATATGACCTTACGCGAAGTACACGATGGTATATGCGGGTCTCATTCGAGTGGTCCTACTCTAGCCAAGAAAGTAATGAGACTTGGGTATTATTGGCCAACCATTGAAAAGGATGCAATAGAATATGTCAGGACTTGTCACAAATGTCAGATTCACAGTGATTTGATCCATGCTCCAGCACAGGAACTTCGGTCAATCACCTCTCTTTGGCCCTTCACTCAATGAAGACTCGACCTCGTGGGTAAGATTCATCCAACCTCATCCAATGGCCATAAATTTATCATCACTGCCATTGAGTATTTTATGAAGTGGATCGAAGCCATTCCTTTGACATACATAACCGACAAGAAAATATCCAAGTTCATTCTTAACTACATCATCTGTCGGTATGGCCTTCAGTAATCCACCATCACTGACAACAGACGTTCGCTTAAAAACCAAGACGTATGTGAGTTATGTGAGCGATTTCATATCCAACACCACTTTTCATCTTCATACTACCCACAAGGAAACGGTCAAGCTAAGGTGTTAAATAAAGCCATCATCAAAATCCTAAAAAAGATTGTCAATGACGCTGGTCGTGACTGGCACATACAACTCAACCCTACTCTGTGGGCTTACCGAACTAGCATTCGTACACCTACAGGGGCCACTCCATTCACCCTTGTCTTTGGCATTGAGGCCATCTTTCCCATTGAGGTTGAAATTCCTTCATTACGAGTCTCTTTGAAGGGTTTAATAGATGAAGAGGAGTACAGACAATCACGCTTGCACGAACTGGAAATGCTAGAAGAAAGAAGGCAAAATTCACTGAACCATCTTCAAGCATATTAGAACTGTCTTTTTCATAGCTACAACAAGAAGGTTATGATCAGGAATTTTGACATTGGCGACCTAGTTCTCATGCAAAACCCCAAGAACCAAGCTGACAGAGAAAAGCCAGGAAAGTTTGAACCAAATTGGTTGGGTCCCTATATTATCATATCTTCTTTTGGTTCTGGAGCCTATCAGCTGGAAACGCCAGATGGAGAACAATTGATAGAGCCCATCAACAATTTACATCTTGGAAGATTCTACGCATAGCATCAAGGAATTGAGCTAGAAAAATTGCAAAATACAAAAAAAAAATTGAAAAATGATAAAAAAAAATCATTGCCCTAATGAAAACCTGGCAAACAGGTGTCTTGGCAACATCAAAAAAATAAGAAAAAGGACAAAAATAGTAAAAAGAAAAATTTCGTCCAATAGTGAAAACCTAGCAAACAGGCACTTTGGATAAGTACCATGGTGAAAACCTGCCAAATAGGCGCCATGTGTAATCAATCATTGCTCTACCATCTACTGTCATTTTGTTTGACTTGGCCTACGATGAAAGGTATTTCCGCCATTATCATGCATCTTGCCACCATACCACCCTACCTATCACGGTTAATAAATGATTGACATCAAGTCCTAACGACTGTCCATCTGGTACACCAGAAGCACCCCTTTCATATCCCTTAAAATAGGCTAAGTCTTGGACCCGACTGGGGGAAAAATGTTTATCATGCAACTGCAGTGGATGTCACACATGATCTCAAAAACATTGGTAAAAAGTCCTGAAAAAAGACCAAAAACATTATAAAAAGTCCTGAAAAAAGACCAAAAATATCATAAAAAGTCCTAAAAAAAAAGACAAATACATCACAAAAAGTCCTTAAAAAAGACCAAAAACATTATAAAAAGTCCTAAAAAAGACCAAAAACATCATAAAAAGTCCTAAAAAAAGACCAAAAACATCATAAAAAGTCCTAAAAAAAGACAAAAACATCGCAAAAAGTCCTAAAAATGGACAAAAACATTGGTTAAAAGTCCTGAAAAAAGACCTAAAAATCATAAAACGTCCTGAAGAAAACCACAAACAAAACATTAGACTGCTCTAAGAATGCAAATGCAATGTCATCTCTAGTCAAAGTTAGTCATGTCAGTCAGTCCTTGTTATTTGTCTGAACTACGTTGTCTCTGCGCACTTGCTATGTAGGCAAGACTCACATTTGAGTCCCCGAGACATTAGGTCAGTCCCTTTAGGTTTGTCAAAATAAAATCATGACGCAATCTTTGGTCACCAAGAAAAAGTCATTGGTCGTGTCGAACTACGAGGTCTCTGAGTGTATGACGTAGGCAAGGCCATCTGTCGATGAGCCCTTGAGGCCGCACTAGGTCAGTCCATTAGGGTTCATGGCACTACACTGGCACAAACATCGAAATATCTTCAAGACAAAGCGAATCACTCCCAAATGGGTAAACTGCTAAAAAAAAATCATAGCAATCAATTATTTCAATACGACAATCTCCTCAACGGGCCAACCATATCATCATGACAATACGAGCACATAGTCACACACATAAGTCAAACTCGGTTAAAGCAAGTCAAACCATCATAACTTATCAAACGGTCAAATCTCGGTTAACCTTCAGATGTGTCCTTCTAAAAGATAACCTATGTCATTCATGCCTTAGGATGTGTTCTTCCTAAGCATCGTCACTGTCATTCGATATTTTGAGGGATCCTCTCGACATCTAAGGATCACTCCTCTCGACATCAGTATTTTTTAGATGTGTCCTGAAAAACCAACTCCGTCATTTATGCCTTAGGATGTGTCCTTCCTAGGCATCGTCATCATCACCGTCACATGACATTTAGGGATCAATCCTCTTGACATTAACATTATTCAGGATGTGTCCTTCCTGAATATGGCAATTTTTGACATTTGTCGTCTTAGCATCCTCAACACTTTCACACTCTAGCATCTCATCATCATCAAACTTGACATCTTGACATTGAAACAATGGATATCCAGAAGCACTTGGAAAACACATGGCACTTGTCTTTTGGATTTTTATCATGGTATTAATTTTTCAACGAGATCCCCGTAACAAGATTTAGAGAAGCAGCGACGTATCATGATGATTGACACGCATGACTACTAGTTTCTCAGCGAGGTCCTGATCTTGGGATTTAGAAAAACGACGACATATCATGATAAGGGCTCTTTGTTTTATATTTTGACAAGCATGTTGCTAGTTTCTCAAGGATGTTCTGGAAACAGGATTTAGAGAAGCAACAACGTTTCATGAATTGTCTTTGTCTTTTTCTGCTTGTGGATTGTCTTGACAAAAAGACTGGGGCAACATGACCCTTAGTATGAGTTAGGACATTCCTTGTCTGTGACTGTCTATTTTTTAAGTGGATGACCTTGCACACCTTGGTCTATGTCATATCATGGTGTTTGTTGTCCATTTGTGTCATTTTTACCACCCAATGATGATTAAGAGCAATAAATATTAAAGTCCTACTGCAAGTTTTGAAGGATTCTTTCATCTAATCTACATCTTCATCATCCATATCATTTGCACTAACATTCCTTTGTCTCTTCATATTCTAGTCCTCTTGTCCATTTGGAGAGCACACCCATGTTCTTGGAACCCGTCTTTCCTCTCAAGGGGGCATACTGTAACCCTCCTTGTCATTCTTCCTCACCTTATTTTGCATTGGGGCATATTTTTAGACTTATTTTCTTTGTCACAATGCAACATGCTACATTATGATAGAGGGGCAAAATGTAGATACTAAAAAATGTCTTAGGCTTGTGACTTCTAAATTCTCCATCATTTCCCCTTTCATTCTTCATAATTAAATAATTTTTAATTATTTAATTATTTTCTAAAATCATAATTCTTCTATTAATTAAATAATTTTAATTATTTAATTAATTTTCTATCTTTATTCCTCCCTGATTAATTAAATAAATTTTATTTATTTAATTACGTCACTAATTAAGTCCTCTTCTTTCTAAAATTAAATAAATTCTTATTTATTTAATTTTTATCCACCTTCCACTATAATTAATTTTAATTATTTTATTTTTTTTATTTTTTTTAACGAGGGGAATCGGGTGTAGCACGGCCCCATATAACACCGTCGGTAAACTTTTTATCGTTTGGACACACCAACCGGTACCACGGGAGCGCCGGAGAGTCGAACCCATGGTGGGCGGCTGGGAACACCTTAACCAACTGAGCTAGGACCGGCCCCAATTTTAATTATTTAATTATTCATTGGCCTCTTCTCTAATAAATTAAATAAATTTAATTTATTTAATTTGGTCCACTCTCTTGAATTTTGAATTAAATCATTATTTAATTCTAAATGATTCTTTTTGTTGACCACATTCCTCTATAAGTAAATAATATCTTTAATTATTTAATTATTCATTGGTCACCTAAATTAAATAATTTTTATTATTTAATTTGGTCCACTCTCTTGAATTTTGAATTAAATCATTATTTATTCAAAATGATTCATTTTGTCACATTCCTCTATAATTAAATAATTATTTTAATTATTTAATTATTCATTGGTCACCTAGATTAAATAATTTTTATTATTTAATTTCTCCTACAACCTCTTTGTCTGTGCCAATCTTATCTTCCACATCAAATCTTATCTCTTGACATCTCATTCAATTTCATCCCTTGATTGAATTATCTCATAATTCAATCTCAACCCTTCATTTCTTGTCATTGCCCTAATTTTGACCTAACCCTATTCCATACTACAACATTCAATTTTGGCCATTGATTAAGATATCTTATTGACATTCAATCTCATCTGTCCATTCAAAATGGCATTTTCTATAAAATGTCATTTTCCTCTCATTTTTACAAGGAGGCATTGGATTTTACACATTAGACTTTGCAACATTTTTCATCTTACTTCATTTAGTCTTGGCATATTTAGGCATAGGCATTTCACTCATATTGTCATAGGCATTAGGCATTTAGACTTTATCCAAATCCTTCAAAGCTTGGTGTAGGACTTAGACTTTTATTTCAGATTGCTTGCATGATGAATCTGAGGGCAACATATCAACCAGCAAGTTAGAAGGTGTTACAAAAGTGAATCATGGAGGTCTTGGCGGTTTTCTGGTATAATTGTTCTTTTGTTTACTTTCATTGTATTTTGTAATTGCTTTGGGTTTATGGTCTCCATTGATCTAATCTAATTCTAAAATAACCCTTAGTTACAATTTTAAATGCAAGGTTATGTATTGATGATGTGAATAGATGAATGAAATGTATGAATATGCACTATGATGAAATTACTTTTTAAATGTTTTAATGATGCTTATGTTATATGATGAATGTGATTTATATGTTATCAACTAACTACCAACATGTTGCTCTAAGTTAGATGCAGGAAAGGTTTGAACCCCCCTGAGGGGGAAGGGAAAGTATCACCTAGGAGAGGAGGTTGGTGTTGGAACCATTGGAATATTTGTTTGGAATATTTGTTTGAGTTGACGCAAACACTCACATGCATAGGTTAGAGGAACCTTGTCGATTAAGTCTAAGTATCATTTTGGTAAGTTCTACACCTAATTTTTTGGGCTTTTTGGTTGATAGGTAATGCTATATTTTGATTGTCTTTGATCCACCTAATCATTTAATTAAATTGAACTAAAAAGATAAAACTCTCGTAAACATGTCATACATTGCATTAATGTGTGCTTTGAATATATATATATATATATATACACACACACACACATATATATACATGAATATATATTTATAGGGAATGTATATGTATATATATGGATACATATGTCTATATATACATGTCGATAATTAAATAAGGCATATAATATATATATTGTCATATATATTAATATATTATTATTAAATTTAACTGACTGTCATGTATATATATATTAATATATATTAAAAACTATTATATTTAATAGTTTTTCATATATATATATACTATTATATATTCGACGAGTAGAGTTTGTCATATTTATATAATATAATTTGTCGTATCTATATATAAATATTATTATCGAATGATGAATATATATATTGATATTTATAATATTAAAGATAATATTTTTAGCCATATCAAATGGCAGAATTTCCACGCAAGGGTTGTAGCAAATATGAGTTGATAGCCATATGTAAATGCAAGAAATGCCACATGATATAGTGGTAGATATGCCACTATTTTTAATGGTTGTTTCAAACCATTAAAGGTTACTGCCTTATGCACCATAAGATGCATTAAGACCATAACAAAGCTGCCACACAAAGTGGCCAAGTTAATAGTAAAGGAAGAGTTGTTAAAACAACCATGTAAAGGGCACTTTGATTGAGTTAAAAAGGCTACGTAAGGCATGTTAGGTGGCAACAAAGCCACACAAAAATGAGATACTTATAACTATTTTCATAGCTATTAGAAACCGTGGGATCTTAGCTCCATATCATGCAAGTGGAAAGAGTAAAATGCAATGCCAATATGGAGATGTTTGACTAAGTAAAAAGTGCATAATGCAACCCATGAATGGGGTGAAGGAATAAGAGTTAGAATTTATTTTGAATTGTCTTATCAACATGTCATTTGCAAGACTTTTTCTACTATGTTTTAACTACCAGCAAATGTAAAAGGTTGCGCCCAGCAGGCCATGTCAATTTGGAAGGAGATAAAGTTGGTTTGAAAGTCATTTTACAACTAATTTTGCATAGCTAATTCCCACGACTGGCAAAGAAATCTAAGACGTGGCAGAAAATAAGCACAATATAGCTTTCTTTAATGGATTGAACTCTTCTCATTTGAAGTATAAAAGAGGATCGATAGCTCATTATTTGGGGGGTTCATTTTCAATTTATTTTGTGTGTTCTTGTTATTCTGAGTAGCAGCATATTTGAGAGTTAGAGAGTATAGAGTATTCGAGATTTAATGAGGAGTTGTTTTAGAGGAACGGTTGTTATTTAGTGGTGCATTGTTAAGTGGTTGTAGCTATCCTATTAGAAGCAAGTAAGAGAAGCAATAGAAGAGAGGAGAGTTGAGAATAGAGGAGGTAATAGTTAAAGCTAAGCTATTGAATACATTGAAGTCAAGAGTTTCAGGAAATTTGATTCGAGCTATTTTAATCCAAGCATGGTTAAAATATCTCTTTCTCCTTCTCATTTTAATTATGGTTTTAAGCTTTACTATTGTCTAAAATTGTTTGTGCTATCAGTGAGTGTAAATTATTGCTATTAGAAAGTATGTGGGTGCATGTACAAATAGCTAGATTATCATGCAAGGAGCTACTTTATAAATACAAAGAGATATGCTAGATTAGGGAATCACAAAAGTATAATAAGTAGTTATCTTGAATTACATTATTAGATTATGATGCATTATGTGATTATAAGAATGATTTATGAATATACTTGAGAGAAAGAAAACCCATTGGAAGTTTCATTCTTTCTAAAGCTGTGTGAAACCCAAACCACCAGCTTGTTAGAATAACATAGCAAGAGAAGCTAAGTAGGGTGATATGATAGTATTAAATTAATATAGTATTGTATTTGAATGAGTTTATATTGTTTTCCAACAAGAGGGTTTGAACATGCATTAGAAGTAAATACGTCCTCATTAATTTTTAAATAATATTATCTTATATTTTGACCAAGAGTCTATATTATCATTACCTATTCACAGTAATCTAATCTTAAAGAAGAAAAATTTATGTCTCAGAAAACCGAAGCCATAATGCGAGGAGATTTTAAAGTGCAAAAGTACAAACTCCTCTCAATTAGAAAATGTTCTACATATTAGATAGGAACTAATCATACATTTAAAACATGTGAATATATGGGTCATATTGAAGGAAAAGATATATGAATATCTATGTGCATGCAAATGTAGGTACCTTATATAAATTTTGCAAAGGATAACTTGGAAGGAAATTCTTAGGAATCTAGAGATTAGTCAAATGGTTCTTAGTTGAGTTATTAGAAGTTAAACAGCTTAATATGTTGACTTATTATTGGAAATTACTTTGAATGTAAGATTTTATATCAAATCAAACTAAATGATATTTATTTTCATGAATAACCAGATTGGTTATAGCATCCTAGAAGGATGGATCCATGTTAGGTATGACAAGGAGTCTAAAACTTAATACGAAAAATTAATCTTCAATTCAAGCTTAATACTAGATTAATATACATATCAACATATTGTTAGTGCTTTAGATTGAGACCAAGTGTGTCTAGTCAGTGGCATGGTGTCATCAATATTAACTTATTGTGTATACAATAAGAGATTAGTTATTCCCATTGTTAAAACTAAGGACTTGAGTAAGAGGTAGTTGTCTAGACCCTAAATGTTGCAAGAGCATAACTTGGGTACTCTAGTCAAAAGAAGATAACCAATTAAGTCAATTACCAACTTAGAAAGAAAGAACTTGAATAAGAAGCAGTTTCCAAACCCAGATTCTTACAAGTATGTAACAGGGTATTTAAGAGATTGTGCCTAACCTATTTGGTTGATTAAATCAATATTAGTGTGTCATCACTTTTCAATGAAATCTTGTTTATGATTATTAACCTTGGGGAAAAACCAAGAGAAGAGTTAACCACAAGTCAATAGAGTCTCCAATTTGAGTAAGGGGTGGGTGAACTTATGACACCACTTCTTAGAAAGTGGATTGATTATATATATCAAAACTTTGGCCAAAGTAGGTGTAAAATTTGCTGCTTACACTTTGTCAGTTCACTATGATCTGGATTTGCATAGCTAGTCAGAAGTTTCATGCATGGCTGGCGGGTATCCATAGTTGTATGGTCATATTTTTATGTAGGAAACAACACCAAATACTCAGATGTGCATTACTAGAGGTTTCCATACCAAACTCTTCATCAAAGGGTAGGGCCACTTCCGGTTAGGAAGGTGTGTGGGGGACTGCTAAGTCTGTGGTTGGAGAAAACATGCTTGGGTGATGCTCTCCCTCTTGTAGACAACAATTGAGGCTTGTGGAATAGAAGAAGTATGATCCAGATGAGGACACCTTGACCAATGAACTCTTGTGAATTATTAATTTGTATATGTATATGATCATGAATCAATTATTATCTGTATTTGAAAATATGAGTTTCATTTACTTGGAATTATGTAATGTTATTTCCTTTGTGCAAAGACATGTGAAAATTATTGATGCAATGTGTAGTTATGTTATTGAAAAATAAAATTTAATTTCTTTATTTTTGGAAAAAAATTGTTATTCACTTTCTAAGTTAAAACTTAGGTGAAATTTGTAGAGTAAGGAATGGGTTTGTTAGATGTGGTATCAAAGCTACGAGGTTCAGCACTTGGACCTATGAACTCATTATGTAATTTTTTCCTCAGACATTATCAATAGCTAATGTTGAAAAGTCATTATACTAGAATGGCGGGGAAAAGAAGAACAGGGAAAATAGTAAGGAAGTCAAAATTTCCCAAAACTTGTCTAATTTTGGGACTAGGAAAGAGTCATCCCTGAAGGTTAAAACTCCTAAAACAACAGCTCACTCTTAGAGAGATTCCCTTGGTTGTGGTAGGAATACACTTTGGTTTAGTAAGAAGGCTATGGATGAGTACCTGCAAGTACTTCCACCCTTCAAATTTGGTTTAGTTGACTTTGAGGGTGAGGAAGAACCTAAGGATATCCCACTTTCTAATAGCGACCTATAGTCGCAAAGAGTTAAAGATTATACTGATACTATGCAATCCACGTATAATATAATAAATTTCCATTTGATTAAGTTGAACATATGAATATGATTTATGTCTATACTAAATTAGAGGAGCTAATTGTGTTCATAAATGGAAAACTTCAAGTGAAGTAGAAAATTTAACATGATCCAAATGAGAACAACTATGGAGGTAGCTAGGAGGCAGGACAACCTTCAAACAACCTTGATTCAAAACTATATTAAAACCTAGCAATAATAATTAAAATCAAGAATGAGAGTTGTTACCATAGAGTAAAGTCAAAGACAAGAATGGATCAAAAAAGGAAGCAACTCACAAAGGTAAATATGAAAACTAACATGATCTCTCCACCCAGAATGGGCATGGTTAATTTAGATTCAAGACTTGAAAATGAGAAAAGAAACTGACAAACCCTTGAAGTATCTAAGGTAATGAAAAAGTATAAAGCCACCAAGAATTATGGACAAAATTTCTTATAAAAGTTGATTGCAAGGTAAAAATTTGGATAGAAAAGCAGGCTAACTAGACAAGAGCTCAGATAGAGCAGTGTTTGGTCGAGGTTCAAATTGAACTTCCAATTTTCTCAACAAGTGTAAATTTGTGTACAATCCCTTTATGATCAATTGAAGACGTTCCAAGGGTAAATTGGATATGGAAGCGACAATGTTGCCAAATCAAAAGAGTAATTAGATTACCTTGGGAACAAAAAGTATTTGTAAGGTATACCTAGTGAGGATAAGTTAAGGCAAGTATCAATCGTTCAACTGAAGAAGGCCAAGTAAAAATGATTTCCACTCCATGCAGTCAAATTGGAGAAATAGACGATTACAAGAAGTTCAAATTTTAAGATGATTTAATGTTTTATAAGTCTCAGAAACACCAAGGAGGGGAAGATGAGGAGTATATGGATCAAGAAAAGATCACATACATATATTTACCCTATTCATTGGAGTTTTATGATGTATTCCCAATCTAAGAGAAATTTTGACTTCTCCATAGACATGGTTCTTGGATCAAAAACCTTATATCTAAAGTTTTGTATCCAATGACCACAACAAGGTTGTTGGATTTGAAGGCTTAGCTATAGGAGCTATTAGCGAAAAATTTGAATGGTCAAGAAAAATTTAGAGGCTTTTGACCAAATAAAGAAGTAATTGTTACCTAATTTTCACCAATAGCTCATTCAGGTAGAGCTCTTTGATTTCAGACTAAGAGAAAGTTACATTTTATCCTCCCCTATGTTAGATTCAATTACATAAATGAAATAATTCAAAAGATTACATTTACAAATTACTACATTTATACAAGTGCATGTTACATAAGAGGGATTTATCACAAATCTTTTCTGAACAAAGGAGTAATCTTTATTGATACAAAAATGCATATTTGTCTGACACAAGCCATGAGACTAACTTGACTTATTCAATAAAAATAAAGAAAAGCATATACATGAATAAGTAAACAAATACAAATGTGCATATAAGGAGAGAGACCAGTCATTGCCTGAGAATGACTGGTTCAAGGTGTGTTATCTCGCACCACTGCTGATCTGAGTTGCTTGTCCCTCCTAGCTCCTCATTGTTCCTAATTCCTGCATATGGCAATAACAATGATGTTAGATTAATGATCTAAGCAATGAAAATTCTAAAACCTTACATGAACATACACCTATGCATGTATAAACTGATCTCTAGATGTATTAAATAAGCAGCATACCATAAGTGTCCCTGAAAACAAGAAAGGAGTGATCAAACACACCTATGATATGTTTTGTTTATATAATTGTTTGTTCCTTGTGCAGATTTAGGATAAGTCTTGTTACTGTTTTGATTCAGTTAATTATAGCATGTGGGGTAAATGTGGCTCCCACGAGGGTAGAGCTTAGCATGCTACCCTCTAATGTTTTAAGAGGAATAGGAAATTGAGAAACTTGATCAAAGATATACATGCTATTAATGCATTAAATCAATATGGAATCACACCAACTAATCAACTTTCATTAACATATTCAAAAGATGCATCAAGTTCAACTATGCATCTCTTAAATAATGAAGGAGAAATCAAGGCATGCCTGAAGCCATCATGAAGCATATGTGGCAACAAGAGGGAACAATTCAAGGTACTGTCAATTCCCTCCCACCTTAACCCTATTGGGTAGCCACACATCATATAGGATGGCGAGCTTTTAGGTCACCAACATAGGTGACATATGTCTGCCCACTAGGATCAAAGTGAGGAGATAGCATTATGTGTTGCGGATGATAAAAAAGCAAGCAATTATTGTGGAACCATGAAGGTTGGGGCAGTCCTAAAGAAAAAATACATGCTACATGTCATGAACAGGACAACAATGGATAGAATCATCATCTCATGCTACAAGACAGCAACAATGAATGTATGATATAGGGCAGCAAAGGTTCTAGGGTTAGAGTACAATACCGCTACAGTACACACTTTGTGTCAAACAATCAATACGCAATGCCTAATGATGATGTATCGGTCATAGTGATCTTATGCATGTAGAACATGAGCATTAAAGTACAACAATAAACAAAGATAGAAGTCCACAAAATGGAATAGAACATAAAAAGGTAGTCAACCATAAGCATCTTGATATGATAGTGATATAAGTTATGAAGCCCAAGGTTGCATGAAGCCTACAACACAAGCAGAGTCATGGAAGTGCCTTTACAAGGATAAACAGGCATATTACTAAGTGAACAATCCTCTAAGTAGTGGAGTGCATTGGGAATGAAAGATCTTTCCAATATCATAAGTACTTCACCATGAGAGGGGAAGAATTGTGATCAAGGCAACAATCATCATGAGCCCTAGTATATAGAAGTGTTGATGTTTGTACCAAAGAACAAAGAAATGATGGTAAGGGCAGCCATACAGGGTGACAAAAGTAGAATGGTAATCTATAAAAACCGATAGCACCAATGTATACACAATGACCATGATATATCATGGAAAGGTTGTGTGTGTAAAAGAATCAATGAGCTTGTAAGGAGGCAGTGATATTTAAGAATGAGACAATGAAAACCAATCATGGGAAAGAATTATTTTATGTTTCTACAGAAGCAAATCCTACTATGATGATACAACTCTCCAACTGCCAACCATCTTTATTGCATGTCTATAAAAAATTGTCAGAGGTCTCTCAGAATTCAAGGGGTACAATGAGGGAATTGTCAAAAAAGTTGAGTGGGACTATCATAACCATGAAAAGACAAGAGATATTACAAGTAAATATCAACAAGAACAATGCTATGTGTGATAAAGGAGCAGATCATAAAACAAATTCATAAAGACCACCAAATTCATGACTTCAAACAAGGGTTCAAAGGGACAATGCAGATTGTCAAGGGGAATCCATTATCAAAAGCAAAGGAAAAGTTCAAAGAAAAATACAAGGGGTGAGGAGCAAACACGGTACTGTATAGTTCATGCTATTCTATTTAGGCAAGAGAGTTATTTTTATACTTATTTGGAGTTAGAGAGCTAGGTTTCTTGGAAGCCATTGACATATCAACTGAGAAGGCATTTCTCTTTAGTACAAGATTAAGTGATGAGTATGTTATTTGGTTGGGAAAAATACCAAGCTTATCCTACATGAAGGAAAAATATGAGGTAGATGAAGTTTATTATATTGATGAGATGGAAAGAATTTTAAGGTCTCTTTCCATAGGGAATGAAAATGTGCTTCTGTATCTCTTGCATGGTCTTAACAAGAATAGCAAAAAATTCTCACAACCTGCAACCTTTGAGGGACTTAAAAATTTCAAGACCAAACTTGAAATTTTGCATCCTATTATGATAGTGTTGTGTAATCAAATCAAATTTGGAGTTGAATCTATTACGATATGTCAGTAAAGTGAGCTCAGCAGCTCATGTTGAGGTGATGCACAAAGCTAGAGTAGGGATGAAGGAGTATCAACTGGAAAGTACATTCTTGAATTACACCTATATGTATGGGGGTTGTAGACATTGCTCCTATACCTGTATTTGTGCAACTTGAGAGAATAGTTTTGTGCTTCATTATGGACATGTTGTGGCTCTAAATGAGAGGATCCTAAAAGATGGGGACATGGAATTACTGGATATGGGAGAAAAGTATCACTTTTATAGCTCAAACATTACATGATCATTTCCTATTTAAGGAAAATTCACAAATGACCAAGCAATGGTGTATAATGCAGTTCTTAGTGCTCACAAAGTTTTTATTTTCACAATGAAGCTTGGAGTAAGTTGGGTGGACATGCACAAATTAGTAGAGAAAGTCATTCTAGCATCCCTGAAGGATGCCAACATTCTATTAGGAACTGTTGAAGAAATGATGGAAAAAAGACTAGGAGTAGTGTTCATGCCACATGGTCTTGGACATTTCCTTGGGCTTGACACTTATGATCCAGGAGGCTTTTAGAGCGACTGGAGAGACCTAAAGAACCTAGTTTGAGATCATTGTCCATTGTTCGTGTTCTTTGTGAAGGAATGGTAATAATAGTAGAACCTGGATGTTACTTTATTAGTGCAACATTGATTCCAGCTATGGAGAACTCAAATACATCATGCTTCATAAACAAGCAGGTCATTGCCATGTTTCAAGATTTTGGAGGAGGGCGAATTGAAAGTGATGAAACACAATTTTTTTGAAAAGAGTGGATTCAAGTCTCTCTGAAAGGAGTGGAAGGGAACCAAATGAAACCAGTACCTCCATCATGGTCACGACCTGAAGGTATTCCTCTTTTTTCAAAATATTGTCATTTTGTCAAAAAGCCAAAAACCCACTTGGGGTTTGTCTAAAATTTGTAAAATATAGAGGAAATACAAAAGCATAAGAAAAGACCCATTTCATTTCTTACAGCCGAAACCAAAAGCTAGATTTTCCTCTACATATCAAAGAACCCATTTAGGCTTATTATGGAGTGCAAATGCAGAGTTTTTAGAAGAGCTATCATGAAGTTTTGAAACAAAACAAAAGTATAGAAAAAACCCTCATCAATTTTTTCAGGACGTGACCAAAAAGCTGGATATTCTTCACAAAACCATGAAATACACTTGGTTTTATTTTATTTAAACTTCAAATATAGGAAAATAAACTATCTTTCAGCATTATACTTGTGTGGAGGCTCGAAAGAGCTTTATTTTCCAAAAAATTGAAAAGGAATGGATCTGTGGGAGCTTACCTGAGCTTTCTTTTGCTCATTTTCTTGCAACATGTGAAGCATTTTTTATACAAAGGCTTTTATTTGAGCTTCAAGGAAACCTCATGGCGGCTATGAGAAGCATGAAAAAACCATAGAGATGAAGTGAAACAATAGAAAATCATCAGAATATGTTCATGGCTGCGGCCTTAGCTCTTAATGGCTTTCAAATGGTGGAAAAAAATACATATTCTTACTCACAAAATCAGTTACCTATTGTTTCCAATGTGGAAACCACAATTTTCATCCAAAAACTAGTTAGAAAATGTGTTCTCTGAGCATTCAAGGAAACCCTCATGGTGGCAGAAGGTGAACATTCTAGGAAGCTCGATGCTCAAATGAAATGTTTTTTTGCATTTTCCACATTATTGTGTTTAGGGTTTGAACCCTACATTGGAGGCCGATGGGATTTTTTCCCATTATTTTTAAAAATGAACACATTTTAATGTGTTGCGTGGGTCTTCAAGGTAAGTTGTGACTTAGGCATTCCTTTTGCCTTATATTTTCATATTGAACACATATGCCTTGTGTTCTTGAAAAATTGCTAAGTCCTCCAAATTTGGAACATGTGAAGCCTTTGAAGCATGCAGGGACTCCAAAATGTGCCTTCTGAGGATGTTGGAATCCTTTTGTGATCATATGGGCCAAATGTTGGGTCTTTTATTTGGCTTTGAGAATGCAAAGATGATGCATGCCTTAGTGTTTTCTTGCCTCCTTGAAATTGCAAGTCCTTGAAAGACTTAGTGTTTTATTTTCAAACTTATCACTTTGCTTAAGAGTCTTCCAAGACTTAGGGTTTCGCATTTTGATTTCCATTTAGGCTGAATTATGGTCTTTTTATTTTTGCATATACTAAAATGTAAAACATTTAAGTTAAGTGAGGTGATTATAAATCACTTACTTTAATTGTTATTTCAATCCAAAATAGAATGAGTTGGTTTTCAAATTTCAACTCAAAGGGAGGTATGTTTGAATAACTTGCAAACATTTAAGGGTGATGGAGGAATGATTATTATTTTTCATTTATTATGAAAAATGTAAAACATTTAACTTAAAGTGATAATTTATAAATCACTTAAGTCTAAATGTTACTTTTAATGCAAAATTAAATACATTGAACTTTCAACACATACTTTTGGAGGTTTAGTTGAAGTTTATGTCTTCCAAACATAATGGAACAATTTGAAGACATGTTTTCACACCAAAAGTGTGAGTCAAAAATTTTGGAGGCATGTGATAGATTTGGAGATGTTTGACCAACATGTGGAAAGTGTGTGAGCTTGGTTTGACTGTTTTGGAAGCTTTTTTGTCACACCTTCAGTATGACTATGCTCTTGGCTTAACCTTGGACCATAAGGAGGACTTTTTGGAGTGATTTTAGAAGGTTCTTTTTTGGCCTCATTGTTGCATCTGACCAAAACCTTCAAGATGGACATGTGTGAGGGGATTTGATGGATTTTGCTTAAGTCATTTTTGCTTTTTGGGGGGAGTTCTTTCTTTTCAGCAAAGTGATAGCTTTGGTTTTTAGGAGTTGTTTTTCTAGCATAGAGCAGTATTGTAACTCAAATGGACTTGTTATATACAGTGAGTAACTTTGAATCAATAAAATGGAGCATTTTACCTTCTCAATTCATGTTTCCTAGTATGTTATTTATTGATCAGTTTGTTTTGTGAAATTTATCTTTCCTTGCAAACTTGTCTCATGTTTAGGCATCTATTTAGCAGAAAAATGCATGTTAATAGGTTATAAGTTGTGTTAGTCAATAGTGATATTAGTTTGTGAGACCTTTTGTTTTCCTTCTAAAAGTCCTGTTTAGAAACCTTCTTATAAATTATTTATGTGAAATGCATGTGAAAATGAGTTGTGTAAACAGAGTTTTATGATATTGTTTTGAATGTGATAGGCTATTATCAAGTCCTAGTTGGTTTTTGGTGTATCACCTTAGGTATTTTCAATTTATGTTCATGTTTTTATGCATTTCTTACCATTCACCTTAGAAATCAATAGTTAGGTGGCATCAAAAAGGGAGCCAGCCCATAATCTAGAGGTCTGCTTTTGAATAGGACACCCACAATCTAAAAATAGTCCCATGTTACATCCAAACCTACTAAGTTCTTTCATAGCTTGGAATTAGGGGTACAAATTTGGATCACTAATAGTAATTACAACACCAATCCTATAAGTTCCTAATTTACAAGGTCAATTTATGGTTATATGTGATTCCTTGGAAAAAAATTAGGTAGGATGCTTATTTAAGGACAAGTTATCACCTATAAGTTAAGGAATGGATGATATATGAACAAAACCATGCTCCACGTGATCTTGAGGTAGCAAAAATTGTTTATGCTTGGTAACTATGTAGTCATTAATTTCTTGAGAAACTTTTGAATTTAACACAACCAACAAGGTCTAAAATGTTGGGAAAATGTGTCTCAACCTTGTAATTACATAAGTTACTATTGATATACAAGGTATTTTTCATATGATGATTGATGGGGGGGTGTGGGGGGGTTTCCCCCCTATGAGGGTTCCAGGGGGATCATCCCCCCGACTAGCGGTTCAAGGGGTAGCTTGTCTCGATGAGAGTTGGGGGGTAGTGCCCCCGAAAGCCAAATTTTATGTACACTTTATTATTGTAAATCTGAATCATTCATCATTATGCCTCATATCTCATGGTCGATATTTTTTGTTGGCTTGACGTTCCATAGAAGGAAACCCTATTTTATGAGGGAATTATATTATGGTTGTGTATTGTGATGTATTCTAAGAGTCTGATAGTGGTCGTGTTGCCTCTGGATCTCTGGTTGGTGATACTCCTATGAGAAGCTTGCTCTGCAAGTATATTGTAATCTTTTTTATTTCTGAATAATATATTGGGTGACTTTTGGAGTGTGGTGTTTTTCTCTTGAAATGGTTTTCCCCACATAAATCATTGTGTTGTGGTAATCATGGTATTTATATTTATTTTTGTTTGAGTTTTTGTAACTGTTAAAGATTTGAAAAGTTTTGCATTATTCTCCTCTCAAGATTACTATGGGAGGTTGTTCTGCTACCTTAACTTATTTTCATAAAAGTATTGTTTACCAAACTAGATCTAAATGCTCATCAAAGGACATGGCTTCAGCTAGTATCGAATTATGATTTTGAGATGAATTATATAAAAGGTAAAGAAAATTGAGTTCTAGATGCCTTAACTCAAAGGAGACATATCTCCTCGAAAATATCTTTTCATTATATTTTCAAGAATTAAGTGTGGAAAATTTTCAAGGGAGATGTTTCATTTAATCTGGATGGACTACTAAGAATAAATGGAAGAATCTAAGTACTATATTTTGAGGAGTTAGGGAATACAGTGTGGTAAGAAGTTTACTCAATGCCATATCCAAGACATTTTGGAGTGATAAAACTATTGGATGATGTTAATCCATTATATTTCTAGAAAGAAATGAGAGATGTTGCAAGGTTTGTAGCAAATTGTCTAGAATGCTGGAGGGTGAAGACAGGATGTCATCACCCGAAAGTGTTGTTATATGGAGACTAATCAGAATTGAAGGTTAAATTTTCCCCACTTTTATCAGTGTGGTTTCCCCGCAAATTATTTAATGGGGGTTTGGGGGCAATGCCCCCAAGATGGGTTCAAGGGGTTTGGGGGCAGTGCCCCCAAAACCTCATATGAATTTTATTATTTAATAAAGTCGTTGAGAGTTATTTTTCTATTGGCTGATATAAAAAACCCCATTTTTGTAACTGACATAAGTCTTGATAAAACAACTAAGGGTTAGGGTTTTCGTTGATATTATATTATAGCATTTGTAGTTGTATTGAGTTGCAAGGATTATTGGTTGTAATCGGTTTGATTTCCTGGATAATAATATTGGACTCTCTGTTGGTGAATGTAGCCCGAGTTTGGGTGAACCATGTTAAATATTGTCTCTCACTATTATTATTTTTGTGTATTTTTAATTCCTCTATTTAATCTTTATTTGTATTTAATTGATATCTTTTGCATGCAATTCCTAACAAGTGGCATCAGAGCGGGTTGTGTTTGCTTATCGTTTGTGGAAAGGTCTCACGATTGAGTGGGAGTCTCACGGTTAAGTGTGAGTCTCACGATTAAGTGGGAGTCTCACGATTAAGTGGGAGAAATGGAAAAAAAGGGTAAATTGAAAGTAGATAAATTCAATGGGCAGAACTATCAGTTATGGAAGATGCAGATGGAGGATTATCTCTATCAAAAGGATTTATGGAGGCCGTTGGAAGGAATAACCAAGAAACCAACAACAATGATTGATGAGGATTAGAATCTTCTAGACAGAAAGGCACTGGGAACCATTCGGTTATGCCCAACACCATATGTGGCATTCAATATAACAGAAGAGAAGACAACAAATGAACTAATGAAAGCTTTGGCTAAATTGTATGAAAAACCCTCGGCCTCAAATAAGGTATTTCTCATGAAGCATTTGTTTAATCTGAAAATGATTAAAGGTGGATCTGTGACAGATCATTTAAATGAGTTTAATATGATTACCAGTCAATTGACTACTTTAAATGTAAAATTTGATGAAGTTAGAGCTCTCCTAATATTATGTTCTTTTCCTAAAAGCTGGAATAGTTTGGTAATGGCAATTAGTAACTTTGTTTCTAGTTCAAATACCTTGAAATTTGATGATGTTGTTGGTTTTATTTTGAGTGAGGAAATTTGTAGGAAAAGCTCAGGTGGATCCACATTAGATAGTGTTTTGAATGCAGAAAGTAGGGGAAGATCAAAGGAGAGAGGAAAAGGTTTTGGAGGTCATCGAAATTCATGAAGAAAATCAAAGGACAAGAGGTCCCAATCCAAAGGACAGAAGGATTTCTAGTACTATGGGAAACCAAGTCATTTGAAGAAAGATTGTTGGTCTCGAAAGAATAAAGGAGACAAACAAGAAGGAAATAATGAGGAAAATGGGGTAAGTAATAAATTTGAAGGTGATGCTTTGATTATTTCCCTAGATAATGTAGATGATTCATGGGTTTTAGATTTAGGGGCCTCATTTCATGCTATGCCCCATAGAAGTTATTTTCTTGATTATGTCTAAGGGGATTTTGGGCTGGTTTATTTGGGAGATAACGAACTCTGTTAGATTGTTGGAAAGGGAAGAATTAAGATTAAGTTGCAGAATGGGAATCATTGGCTACTACAAGAGGTAAAGCACGCTCCAAGGCTGAGTAGGAATTTAATTTCAGCAGGGTAGCTAATTGATGAAGGTTGCATAGTTACTTTCAGTGATAAAAATTGGAAGGTTTCAAGAGGTGCCTTAATAGTAGAAAAAGGTGTGAAAGTAGGAAACTTATATCTTTGTACATGCCATATTGTTCCTTCTACTTTAGTTGTTGCAAAGAAAAACCAAACAGGTTCAAGAACAGTTGTTGTGGGTTTGTAGGAAGAGACTGAAATAGTTGTTGCAGGTTTTGAGACAACATTTTTACATAACAGACTTGGGCATATGAGTGAAAAAGGTATGAAAGTACTTCATTATAAGAAATTTTTACCAGGTCTAAAATGTATTAATATGGATTTCTATGAAAGTTGTGTGTATGGAAAACAAAAGAGAGTTAGTTTTCTCAAGGATGGGAAGAAAAGGAAAGATGAAAAGTTGGAGCTTATGCATATAGATGTATGGGGACCAGCTCAGGTGTCTTCTCTCAGTGGCTCTTGGGATTATGTTACATTCATAGATGATGCAACTAGGAAGGTTTGGATTTATTTCCTAAGACATAAATCTGATGTATTTGAAACATTTAAGAAATGGAGAAGCTTGGTTGAGAATGAGACAAGCAAAAGATTAAAATGTCTCAGATCTGATAATGGTGGTGAGTATTGCAGCAAATAATTTGAGGATTATTGTTCCTTTAATGAAATTTGTAGGCAGAAAATGGTTCCAGAGACTCCATAAGAAAATGGAGCGGTTGATCACATGAATAGGACAATAATGGAGCATGCAAGGAGCATGAGATTGCATGTTAGGTTTCCTTTAAACATGTGGGAAGAGGCTATCAATACCG
The DNA here is from genome assembly GCA_007258455.2 of Sequoia sempervirens. Taxonomy (NCBI): domain Eukaryota; kingdom Viridiplantae; phylum Streptophyta; class Pinopsida; order Cupressales; family Cupressaceae; genus Sequoia; species Sequoia sempervirens. The sequence continues at coordinate 152,328 of VDFB02144021.1, forward strand.
TTGTATATTTAATTAATCAAGGTCCTTCAATTCCTTTGGGTTGTGGTATTCCAAAGGAAGCATGGATAGGTAAAAAGGTGAGTTATTATTTTCTCAAAACCTTTGGATGTGAAGCATTTGCACATGTAGATTCTGAAAATAGAACCAAAGTGGATGCAAAATCAAAAAAATGTATCTTTGTTGGATATGGCATTGATGAATTTGGTTATAGGCTTTGGGATGTTGAAAATATGAAAAATTGTGAGAAGAAGGGATATTGTATTCAATGAGAAGGTGTTGTACAAAGATCAGTTGCAGCAACATGAGAAGAAAGAAAAGGATTTTGTGGTGCTAGATGGTACTCCAGATAGTGATGTTCTAGTAGTTTCTCATTCTCCACAACAACAACAAGAAATACCACAAACTCCAATGAATGTTAGATAGACAAGGCTAAGTAGACCTCCTGAAAGGTTTTCTCCCTCTTTGTATTCTATTTTTTTAATAGATGTTGGTGAACTAAAAGGGTATGATGAAGCTATGCAGGTGGATACAAAGGTTTAGTGGGAGATTGTAATGAAAGAAGAAATGGACTCCTTGCTGAAAAATTAGACTTGGGAATTATGTAAGTTGTTTGCAGGTAAAAAGGTTTTACCAAACAAATGGCTTTATAGGTTGAAAAAGGAAGATGGAGGTAAGAACATATTTAAAGCCAGGTTAGTTGTAAAAGGATTTGCATTAAAAAAAGGCATTGATTTTGCTGAAATTTTTTCTCTAGTTGTTAAGATGACTTCTATTCATATTGTTTTAAGTATTGTGGCTGCTGAAGATTTGCTTTTGGAACAACTAGATGTGAAAACTGACTTTGTCCATGGTGATTTGTTGGAGGTGATATATATGGAACAACCCCAAGGATTTGAGGTCAAAGGTAAGGAGAAATTGGTGTGTAGATTGAAGAAGAGTTTATATGGCTTGAAACAAGTACCTCAGCAATGGTGCTTGAAATTTGTTAGTTTTATGGCTGAGCAAGGCTACACCAAGTGTAATTTTGACCATTGTATTTATTTTAAAAGGTTGGAAAATGACAACTACATTATTTTATGTTTATATGTTGATGACATGCTTGTAGCGGGGTCTAACATGGATCACATAAGTGTGTTAAAACAGTAGTCAGAAAAATCATTTACTATGAAGGATTTTGGGGTAGCAAAACAAATCCTTGGTATGAGAATTTGCAAAGATAGGAAGAACATAAAATTGGCTCTATCTCAAGCTGATTATGTTGAAAAGGTGTTACAGAGATTCCATATGGAGAATGCAAAAGCTGTCAGCACACCTTTGCCTAGTCATTTGAAATTGACTAAGGAGATGTGTCCAAAGATACAAGAGGAGGAAGACAAAATATCCAAGGTACCATATGCTTTAGTTGTAGGAAGTTTAATGCATGTCATGGTATGCAGGAGACTAGATATTAAACATGTTGTAGGAGTCGTAAGTAGGTATATGAATAATCTCGGATTGGAGCATTGGAATGCAATAAAATGGGTTCTCAGGTATTTGAGAGGTACATCCAATAAAAATTTATGTTTTGGGGGCTCTAATATTGATTTAGAAGGTTATGTAGACTCAGATTCGACAGGGGATATTGATACCAAGCGGAGTACTATAGGTTATGTATTTACTGTAGGTGGGACAATCGTGAGTTGGATCTCACGGTTGCAAAAGGTAGTTGCTTTATCCACCACGAAGGAAAAGTATGTAGCTGCAACAAAGGAAGCAAGGAGATGATATGGCTACAATATTTCATGGAAGAATTGGGAAAACAACAGGCCAACAGTTATTTGTTTATGAACAACCAAAGTTCCATACATCTTGCAAAGAATTCTTCCTTGCATTCAGAGACCAAACACATACAGTTGAGGTATCCCTTCATTTGGTCGGTGTTGGATGATGGAAAGTTAAGGCTAGAAAAGATACATATAGATGACAGTCCAATGGATATGTTTATAAAGGCAGTAACAAGGGAGAAGTTGAGCTCATCTTTAGCTTCAGTTGGTCTTCAAAATTGAAAACAATAAAATCAGAACAGCAAGGTCCAGGGTGCTTATTTCCAATGGGAGCTACAGGGTTAGCGATGTTATGATCAGTATCCAAGTGGGAGATGATATGGTGTGGAGTATGATCAGTCTCCAAGTGGGAGATTGTTGTTATATGGAGCCTAATCACACTTGGAAGTTAAATTTTCCCCACTTTTATCGATGTAGTTTCCCCCCAAATTATTTAACCGGGGTTTGGGGGCAGCGCCCCTGAAACCTCACACAACTTTTATTACTTTATAAAGGCGTCGGGAGTTATTTTTCTATTGGATGACATAAAAAAACCCTATTTTTGTAACTGACATAAGTCTTGATAAAATGGCTAAGGGTTAGAGTTTTTCGTTGATATTGTATTGTAGCATTTGCAGCGGTATTGAGTTGCAAAGATTGTGGATAATAATATTGGACTCTCTGTTGGTGAATGTAGCCCAAGTTTGGGTGAACCATGTTAAATATTATCTCTCACTGTTATTATTTCTGTGTATTTTTCACTCCTCTATTTAATCTTTATATGTATTTAATTGATATCTTCTGCATGTAATTCCTAACAGACAAGACTTTTATATTCTCATGAAATTTTAGAGAGGAAGTGGAAGATCATTAGTATAGTTTTTGATCATATTCCTATGTAAAGGATTTGGCTTAATGTTATTTTGATGGTGGTGGATAGGCTCACCAAGGTAGCCCATTTCATATCAAAAAATTTGATGGGTAGGGTAGTAGTCATTACCACAAATTTGTGCAAGAAGTGTTTTGGTTGCATGGTGTTCCTGGGAAGGTTATCTTAGATAGGGATGCACGTGCAATGTTAATATTTTAGTAAACCATAAATCATATTCCTATGTAAATGATTTGGCTTAATGTTATTTTGATGGTGGTGGATAGGCTCACCAAGGTAGCCCATTTCATATCAAGAAATTTGATAGGTAGGGTAGTAGTCATAACCACAAATTCATGCAAGAAGTGTTTTGGTTGCATGGTGTTCTTGAGAAGGTTATCTTAGATAGGGATGCATGTGAAATGTTAATATTTTAGTAAACCATATTCACCTTATTGAAAAACTCAATTAAATATAAGCTTGACTTATCACCCTAAGACATATAAGTCAGATGAAAGGGATAAACCAAGTCTTGGTGGATTTGTATAATAATCTTATTACAATGATTTTTATCATTCCAAAATAAAATTTGATCCATTTGAAACATTATACAGAAGAAAGTGTTGAATTCCTATAAGTTGGGATAAGCTGGAAAATAGGATTAGCCTTAGTCTAGAAATGCTGACAAAAATAGAATAATAGATCAAGTTGATCAAGAAAAGAAATAAGAAGAGAAGATTGATAGGTAAAAAGTCTTTGTTGATGCTAAGCATTTTTCGAGATAGTTCTCAGGAGAGAAAGATTACTTGAAGCACACAAGTTCTTCCAATGTGTTAGCAGGGTCACTTAGTGCAAGATTCGATGAGGACGAGATTACAGAGGGCAATGCTACAAGGGAAGATTACTTTGAGATTAACAAAAAAATTCATATTTCTTACATGATTTTAAAAATTGAAAGTAAAACCTTTATTTGACTTAAGGAGGAAGATATGTTACACCGCATTTCTAAACTAGCACTTGCACCGGAGGGGGTGCAAGGGTTACGCCAATAGGAAAATATAGAGTAGTAAGAAGGGGAGAGTTGTGCAATGTATAATTTGTTTAATTTTGTAGTATTTTTTTTTACAAAGTGGATACATATTAGGAGATAGAGGCAGATAGCAGTAAAAGAACAAAATATACATTATGAAAAGAAAATGGGTGTATAAACATATTTGTGATAGAATAAAGAACTAAACATAAAATGTGGTAATCCCAAATATACAATTTGCGTACTCCCAAATATATACAATTTTGTTGAATTGAATACAATTTGTTTGTAATATATATTCTATGAAAAGAATATATGTGTAATCTAAGATGTTGTAATCATCTAAATAGACAAAAAATAATTTATAACAACTTTGTAATAAGATGTTGTAATCATCCAAATATATACAACTTTGTAGAATTGAATACAATTTGTTTGTAATATATATTCTATGAAAAAATATATGTGTAAACTAAGTTGTCGTAATCATATGGAAGGCATGTAATGGGAGGTAAATGAATGGATGAAAGGATATGGAAGGCATGTAATGGTGGGGATTAAAATTTGGAAAGCGGATGCTCATTTGGATATGGTGAATGATAGTGACCCATGTCAAGAGTTTTACCATAAGCAAGTGTTAAATGTACACTAAACGTTGATGAAGATCAAGAAGATTTGTAATATGTATGGTGGTTGGTGAATCTGGATTTGATATATGATTTTTGGATACAGTATGGATTGGGATAAGATGCTTCTACCTGGTTTGGCGCACGTAGATGGTTGAATATATCTTTTTTTTTTTTGTTTTGCTAATATTGGAGTGAACTGAATCTATATGCAAACATCGCAATAGGGAGGTAGTAGAGTCCTTACGATAAAGAGTTGCTTTCAACACACAGTTTTTGGTGGTGTACTCTGAGAGATATGTGATGTAGATTGTTTGGTTGATAGATTGGAACTTTTTTTTGAAAACTGGGGATATCAGCAATGGTAGGTGGGAGACAATCTTTTTTGATGTCTTGTAGGTTGCTTTTCATGGATGAAATTCCCTTCTTTTTTTTTCCCCATAGTTTCTTTGACTAATGGAGATTGATAGGGATCAATTTTTTTTTTTTCTTGGGTATCCATATTCCTATGTTCTAGTGGACTATTTTTCATGGATGAAATTCCCTTCTTTTTTTTTCCCCATAGTTTCTTTGACTAATGGAGATTGATAGGGTTCATTTTTTTTTTTTCTTGGGTATCCATATTAATTTTGTTTGTCCATTTTTCTTCAATGATTACTTCAGTGCAATCATTTGTTCCTTTCTTTGATATAGCATGTTCTCATGTGGGTGGGCATGGTTTGTGGATGGGATGATGTGTGGATGAAGATTGAAGATATGAATAGTTGTAGCATTGGTAGCAATTTTTTTATCATAAGGACTCTACATTCTCCCCGTGTTGGCATTTGCAGTAGATGAAGTTCCCTCTAGTGTTTAAGAGATATCTAAGAGTGTAAGACTCTTGATCATTGATAATAATGTGTAGCATAGGAGAGCCTTTGTTTCTTTTAGAATATCTACACATACATTTTAGGAGGAAGCATCTTGAGGGTAGATGGAGGAGTGGGTGGTATTGGAAATGATTATAATTTGTGCCATCTTGTGTGGATTGGGTATTTTTCATTAGTTCATGGTAGAATTTTTCAGGTAGGATGTGTGATCTTGTTCTACGTAGTGTTCTCTTCAACATGCTTTGGTTCTTGACATGGAGCAATTGATTTTTAAGTGGGCTTTGATAATGGAAATGATAGTGTATGCACTTTAGTCATGTTGAAGCAACCGTTGCAGGAGTATATGATTCTGGAACATCCACCTGCATGTGTTTGCAAATATGGTATTAATATCAAAACAATAAAATGTAGTATATTTATATGGTAAAGAAAATAATAAGCTAATTCAATGTATTGGGAGAGTGGTGTGTTTATGTATGTGTACCTGTACTCATCATAAGGAGAGAAGACGTAGACGAAGCTCTTATTTTTTTTCTGATAATTGTGTATGGATTGTTCTTCATTCTTGAGTATCGATCAAAGGAAAAAGGAGGTTCGATCCTAAGTCCATCTATTGATTTAACTCTAGATATAGCTGTAAAAGTCAAGCCTTGTCTTTCTTTTTCACCTATATTGATTGTTACTCTTTCGATTGTTAATCCTTGGGATTTATGTATTGTAATTGCCCATGCCATGCATAGTGGTAACTGCTTGTAAGCACCTAGAGATATAGGTGAAATTGGAATAGTTGTTGGAGCATGTATATCCCAAGGTGGGCCATTGTATGTATCAAATTTAACTACTACATATAACGGTAAGTCTGGTGGTTTAGAACTTTCTGTATATACAATATCTAAAACCTCTCCAAGAGAACCATTAACAAGGCCTACTTGAGTCCATAGGTTTGTAGTTAGCATGACGCGCTGGCCTTGACACAGCAGGAGTTCACGAGGTAGATGGTCAGCATCATTGTCAATGTTTGATTTTGTGTTTGTTTTTATTGCAATACTGAGTGCAATAGGAAGATTTAACAACTGTATCATTTTTTTGTTGTGTGTTTCTACTAAGTTATTGGTTGGAAATAGGTGCATTGATAGGTCAAAAGACTTGTTTTCATTGTTTGATAGCATTGTGTTTGTGCGACTCATTAGTAGCTCCCAATCTTGTTCATTTGGTTCTGCATTCCGAATGTTTTGTAGAGTTCTTCAAAAATTAAATTGAGCTTGACTATCCCCATTTTGTCGAAATATTTGTTCTAGTGTGACAATAATAGTGAAGTGTTCCCATAGGGCTTTTGCATCTGTGTGGGAGGCATATATAGGTTTGTCCATAACAGGGGGTAGTTGTGCAAAGTCGCCTACAAGAATGATGGATATTCCACCAAAGCACAAGTGTTGTTGGTGGGGGAAAGCCTCACGTAGCCTTGTATCAATTTTCAAGAGTAATTTTGGCCCTAGAAAGCTCATCTCATCAATGAGAATGTATTTTACATGTCTCATTTTCTGTTGGAACATTGCTAGTGATTGACCTTTCAATGGTTGCATTTCTTTGATTGGAATCTTTAGGGCTGAATGTATAGTCGAGGCATGTATGTTGAATGCTGCAATTCCTGTAGGGGCAACAACAAGGAGTGGGCTATGTTATTGTGGTACTAAATTAGAAAAGGATCTTTTAATGCAATGAATAAGATAGGATTTCCCTATTCCTGCAGTGCCTTGTATGATCATGTGCAAGGGTGTTTGAAGTTGATGAGAGGTATAGTGGTCCAACAAAAGTGTAAGAACGAGTTGTTGTTTGGGAGAGAGTGGGTATGGGAGGTTGTGAAGGTTAAATGGTGCTGGCTCATCATTTTGGTTCACTTTGTTTATGGTTACAAAATGCTCTGCAGTTTCATGTAAAGCTTGCGGTATTGTACTGTCATTCCAATTTTTGCAATTGTCAAAGTCACGTCTTCCAAGCATATCAAGGGAATTAAGATTTCCACTAGTACCAAGACCCAACTGTGATAGGAACTCCCATTCATTTAGGTGTATTGTATTTTCTATATTGTTTTCATTTTCTAGTTCATCTTCAGCCACTTGATCTATTTCTTTATCAACTACACGATCAATATGCCACACATAGTATTTACGTCTATTCATCTCCCTCCAATTTGCAACAATTGTTTCTTTCTTGATACCAATGTTTGTCTCAATGTTGTGGAATTGCTTGTATAGAAGTAATTCACTCTAGCAAAATGTCTCAAAATGTTCTGAATCCTCCTTTGGAATAGTAGTAAATCGGGGAAAGACACTGATAATTGTCTTTTGTTTCCTTTCTTTCCACTTGGTTTGTTTGCGACTTGAAGAGAAAGAGAATGATTGTGCAGATTCAAGTAGTGTTATTGTTTCCATTTGAGGAGGGCATTGTGTGTATAATTGGAGGTAACTTTTTTGCAAAGTATTTTCATTTGGGTTTGTTCTAATTCGGTTGAAAACTTTACGACCAACATTAAGCACCATAAATTCACGATTGCAAACAACAAGGGGTAGCTTTTGCAACATGTGGCATGTTTCTTGCGCACCTATATCACGATCAGCTACAATCTCAGACATGAATTTTCTATATGCTGCAAGTGCTTTGTCTTGGGGTGGTTGCTTGCGACATATGCGTGTCAACATATCAATACAACTTTCAGATTTTCTTTCTGCCTTTGCGGCATATTTTGCAATGTACTTTAGAACTAGTGTTTTTGAGACCACTGGCTGACAATCCATATTGGCCCTCCATATGGAGAGCATCTCTGGACTATGTATATTCAACCTATCATCATTACGTGCAGGGGAAAAGGTTTTTTTCCCATTTTCGTCGCTACACAATGAAGAGGTTGCGCATTCAGTCCAGGGCACTTTATATCGGCACTCAAAGGTGTTTCCTTTCTTTCGAAGGCAAGTTGATTCTGAACAGTTGGTGTGTCTTTGGACACGGTTTACTAAATGTTCATAATCGGAAAGTGTATCTGTAGCTAAGATTTCAGGTGTTGTTAATAAGCATGGATCGTCTTGTGAAGATCGATGGCATGTATTGTTCCTATCTGCTAGATTTCAAGGATTCCAAGCACTAACATATTTGTCAAAGAATGTTTTTGCTATTTCAACATTTGCATGATTGGTCCAGTCAAGTTTGTCCATGTTTGGTGCACCTTCAATCCAAAGGAATCCATGGACATGTGCAGAACCTCGATGTTGCCACTCATATCTATACCAGTAGTCTGTTGAACAGTAAAGCTTTTGTAAGACTTCTTCACGAAATATTGTGAATCTTTGATGCAAGTATAAGGAGGTGGTATGTGGGTTTGTAACAATGTTATCTATGCGATCTTTATTGTTTCTCAATGTTGGTGTTGC